>JAUJYV010000876.1:0-25977 GCA_033995625.1 Ophyiulus pilosus
TCTCATTAGCAAGTCCCATTAATCCCATTAGTTTCATGGGATTTGGCTATGGGACTATATGGGAATTTTCACTTGGGCTGCACGGCCCAAAATATTTCCATGATGCTTTTCTACTATGTAGTTTTTACTTTTTCAATATGGGCCTTCTACAAAAATGTTTGCCGACCCCTGCAGGGATAAAGGATCGCAAACAGGGTTTGAAGTGATCACAAACTGACAGTGGAACACTGCAAGACGGCTATGACACACCACAGAGTTGCACGTGCTGTACGTGATAAGGTTACATATTATTCTGTGAAATAATCACAAACTGACTTCAAATTCCTTCAGGGTGGCATTGGTGGACGAAAAATCATTGGTGTAACAGTAACACGGTATCTCATATTCAAAGCACTCACGGCACTTAACTTTTTCCCATGCTTTGTTTCTTCAAGCGGCTTTGCAATGGCAACCAATTCGTGTTGGTTATGCCAGATTAAGCGTGCGGTGTATTAATTTGGGGTTGGTGTAAATCGTAAACATTTCATACCGTTTTCATGTGTTTTTTTGGTGTTTTTTCGGTAGTCTGGAACGCTCCTCTAGGTGGTCCATATGTCATACTCGATTCGCCATGCCAAAGGGGTTAATTACGTTAAAAATGTGCTACCTCAAAACCGTAAAACATTTCTGGCAAATTATCTTTGTTTAGCTGTTCTTCCATGTCTTAAATTCTGGCAGCGGCCGGAGGGCCATGTCCAGGACCTCGGCCCAGGTGTACTGATCAGAGCTTTCCAAGAACTTCTGAAAAGCTGGGGTACCAGCTAAACCATGAGGGAGGAAGGGGTTAACCCGTGGGGCTACGCAATTACGTGTTGTACATCCGATTCCCCTAAGAAACCGTAACATGAAGCAAAAACCACCCATTATGGTCATTTTGGAGCATTAGAGGCCAAATTACACCAAAATTGAAGGGTGGAAAGGGGGCATTACGAACCAAGTAGCGAAATGCCCGGCTGGATATTAGTCCAAATTGCCGTTATTATCCAAATTGGCAATTACTCAATGAACGACACTTGCCGGCAAATTAGGAGGGAAATATGTCGAAAATTTATTTTGAAAAAAAAAGAACCAAAACGATTTAGGAGGTTTTCCCCTAAATCCTAACATGCACATGAATCATTGGAAAATCATACAAAATCTAAAAACAGCTCTCCAGACTGTCAATTTTGGAAAACCTTCAAAGTTGATGACATCTCATTAGCTCATTTTGTAGTCCTTTATTAATTGGAGAGGCGTCAAACAGTAAACTTTCCCATCAAGATGTACCATCAAGAGCTAAGTGAAAGTAACTTGCATATGTAAACATCTACAAGTTACTTTCACTTAGGTCTTGATTTACTAGCTTGATTAGGATGCTGTTGTGCTGTCTCGATTGTGTGTAATAATAAATTAATAATAAACTGTTAATATTTGTTTAAAATCTCTATCGGTTTATTACTAGTTTTCAGCAGTCGTATGCTCAGTTTATAATATTCTTAAGAAACTGGTAATAAAGTGATCTTGTTTACGTACAAATTAGCACTGTTTGTGATCAGTTTGCGATGAGTAAATTTCAACTTTTTGTAAGCAACCTAGAACTGGCAAAAGTGTTTGCTTACAAATTAACAGTTTACGATGAATTGATGATGAAGGTGATGAGTGTGTAACCAGTTTGTATCCATCTAAAAGTTACCAGTTGTCCAATTTTTCTGGTGGTTATCAGTTTGCAACCAAAATATTTCCACAAAAAAACAAGGGTTTGCTATAGTGGATTACCATGTACTTTTTTTGTAAGGGCCCCTTTTGCCTTTCAGGCATCATGCCCACAAAGCCCATAAAACAAACACCAGCTTCGATACCATTGGTGGAAGGTATTAAGCAGTATGTTAAGATATTGGACCTAACATTCCAGAGATATCATTGGGCAATCTCAGTAGGCAATCTAATGTGATCTTAGTCACAGATTTAGCATATGGAGAAGACAAAGTTGATTGAACAATGAGGTAAATGAGAGCCATTCTGAATGAAAATTCAAAATCGATGGATTTGAAACAATAATTGAAAATCCATTTGGATAGATTTTATGCAAATGTATACATGTGCCGTACAGTTCCTAAAAATACATTTATCCAAATCGGATTTCAAAGATGGTATACGTAGAAATCCATTCAGTGACCACAGCGAGTTGGTTATGATTGCCCGGGTAAACTGATGGTGCAACGAAATCATAAAAAGTTGATTGAAATGCTGAGCCCTGTGGAAATTTTGAGCGCAGTTGTCATTCTGCGTTAGTGAACTGCTGTTTATGCTAATGAGGCCACGCCTCACGCGTCTCCTCATCAAAATCTGCGTATTTTGGAACGCAATGCTGCAAAACAGAAGCGTCAAAATCAGTCATCTGGGGGGGATCCTGGGAAAAAGCGGTGTGATTGAAATCGCATTTTTAATTCGAGTTGATGCACGCCCACGTCCAAAAACTTGTGATGTCCTTCCTAATCTGGCTCTTCTGGACAGGCTCCACATGCAGTCTGAATAACAATTAGATTTCATGAATAAAACTGATGGCTTTATCAAAACACGATACTGGTACCCTTGCATAAGTGATGCCAGAGATGACTGTTCCATTTCGGGTTTCTACAGTGGGAAACCATCAAAAATCCGTAGTCTTTGCACGCCTCTGCTCCCTCTGCAGTGCACAAAAAATTATATTAACTAAACTAAAAAAAACGAGCATTTCGCGTGTTTTTGACATGTTAAACCTAAGTGCTTCTTGCTAATGAGCGAAAAATTCTTGTCCGTTTTGGAGGAACCTCTGTGGATCACCGTATACATGAATAATGCCCGAGGTGCACGAGGGGGTTACGCAGATTTCGTTTTGTGGTGAGGGATATAAACGAAAATAATTTGAAAATTATCCCACCTTCGTTCCATAAAAAGGAGGACCCAAAGTACTAAAATCCACACGGGGTGCCAGTATAGCCATTCCTCGAATATGTTAACCTGACAACCGCTTAAGAGGTTTAAAACCCGAGGTCGCTTTTTTCTGTTTGTCTGGCCTTGCGGGGCAGTTTTGGGGAGATTTAACGCGTTTTAAATTATTTGTAAAAACAATTTGAAAATTAAAGTTTAGCTCCGAGTCTGACCTTGTCTAAAGCGCCTTCTACCATGCATTGGAATCGATGGATATCATTATAGGACATCTTTGGCAGTCTGTGCCCCATTGGAGCAAAAGCTCCCTTAATAAAGAGATTGCGTAATCAGTATACATATAGCAATAAATTTGAGTACGAGGACCTAGTCATTTTAAATAATTTAATTCATGTATCTTTGGAAGACATGCTCTATTTGAGAAGTTTCACTTCAGTGTATTTTTAGAGAAAAACGTCCAGTTTACAGGTTTAAGAAAATGTTATTAAACCAAACCATTCAACATTCAACATTGGCAACTGAAATCAAAGTATCGTAGCAGTGTATTAATAATAGTGTAAAGTTCAAAATAATAACAATAACTGCAGAGTTGAGCACCTGATGAAGGTTTAAAAGAATTAAGCCATCAATGCTTCTCTATGCCATTGAGAACCATTGTAATCTCATAATAGATTATTTGGGTTATTCAAGAGTTACCTCATTCATATTTATAGGCATAGTATGGTATTCCCATGACATTCCAGCTTGTTCATCTACCTATTTGAAGGAAAAGTATAGCATTTTATATTGCAGAGCAGAAACTTCGTTCACCTGTGGCAGTTCCCCCAGATACTCTCCAATTAAACTGTACCCAAGAGATTTGTTTGTTTGTTTTCTAAAGGTGGCCTATTTGTGGCTATTTCTGCAACAGGAAGACTAAACACCAATGTCAGGGGATGAGACTCCATCTCACACCTGTGAATTTTGTCTAACATTCCCCCTCTCAGGGTGCCTTTAATATGCATAGAGTAAAAGTGATCTATACGGAATCTCGGTTTAAACTCTCACCCTAAAAAGTCGCCACTAAGGGAATTCGCCCATCTGTACAAATTCCCACCGACGTCGACTGGGGAGAAAATCCCGCACCTTAGGGCCGAGAGGTAAGCGCATAACCAACTCGACTGCCTGCGTTGGCGTGTACCCAAGAGGTGACAAAACGCCCCCCAATAAACAACGTGCCACACAAACACTGAATGGCTTGGACAAGTAAAAGTGGGTAGCATCACGTGTGCATCAGGTTCCTGTCCACTGAGGCATGTAATGCAGATAGGCCTGAGTGTCTCATAAGAGGACAATGCCCCACTGGCAACGATGACCCCGAAAATGGAGGGCAGAAACAAAGCGTGCTCTTAATGACAGACGTCAATTGTCCTCCCGTTTTAATTGATTTTCAAGCTCGATTTCAAAGAAAGGGTTTGTCAGATATTTATCGCTAGTTCTGGTAGCGTAGAACCGGTGAGGGCTGTTTTCTCAGAGCTCTCCTTCTGTATCACCAAATCAATCTAGCCATTAAAAACTTAGCCCACATCGCTCGAAAACAGGATCGTTTTAATTGATATTCTTGATTAATGACAGTGTAATTAATGCCTAGGCGCTGAGCAGTGCCTTCGATACTATCATCTGGAACACTGGCATACAAATCCACAATGGTAGCAACAATGCAAAGTCACTAACACTAACGAGACCCGAAATCATTCTTCGATCTCGAGAAACGGTGTTTGATAATTCATCACTTATTCGTAACAACAAACCACTACGACAAAAAATCCATATCACGCTAATGAGCAAGATATGCAAATATACGGTATACGATATCATTCTTATTTTTAAGGCGGTACTAATGTCAAAACTGTCAATACAAAAAATTATAATATACGACTCTTCCACAATTAAAGGAACTAACATTTTTGTTCAATTTTTGGGATCCAAAATTCAAATAGGGAAAAAATCCAAATTCAAAGTTTCATTTTGAGTTCTTTTTATCAAAATATTAAGCTCCAGGCTGACTTCAAGCATCTTAACACTTACAACAAAACGTGGATTTGCTTTGGGAGAGGGGGTATTTATGTGAATATCAAACATGTTTACCTAAAGCTGTATCGATCCCAAATGCTCACGTATTTTCAAAAAAAATGTAGGGACATCTATTATATGATAAGAGAGTTTGAGCCAGCCAACGTTAACGAAAGGATAACGAGAAACAGCGTTGGCGACCCGGAATGGCATTGGAATGCCATGCTTCGCATAGGGTAGTCCTTGACATTCCGGGCCGCCAGCGCCGTTTCTCGTTATCCTTTCGTTAACGTTGGCTGGCTCAAAATCTTTAATGTCTCCCAACTGGCGTTACCAGCTATAGTATAGACGTCTCTATACCGACTTAGAATCTCGTTGCTTTGCATCACTAACTATACATAGTGCATGGTTACATCTTTTTAACGTGATGCTAATCGCTAAAGGCTCATACGCCACTAGGGTGTGCAGAACCGGAATTTTCACCCCTGTTAACATTTCCTGCATCAACATTACTACACGAGCTCATGACCGCTACGATTTTGGGCGTCGTTAAATATAAGACTCGCCTAACAATATTATAGCAACATTCCATCGGAATCCTTTTGGGTGGACCATGCAGGAGAACTCCTTCCGCTCCAGAAGCATTTCCTCATCTCCGCTCCTTTTAGGGAGATTTCCCTGCCGCGGAACTGACGAGTATCGCGGCATCCCTTGCCCACACAACGACGATGACCCGTGCCGATAGCGGTCAGTGTGGAGGGGGCACCACGACCGCATCGTGAGAGGGGGGGAGGGCGAGGAGGGGTTAGTTTCTTATACCATTTGCGCCTCTGGATTCGCATCACGCTCCGAAGCCGCACCGCCCCCGACTAATTATCCCATTGTGCGGGGAGGTGGGGGGTCCCCGCGATCCGGGATGGCGCGGGGTCGCTTCTCACCTCGGTGGAATCGTGTCTGACCCCGGCGGGCTATTGTCTTCATCGTTGTTTGCCGCTCAGGGCAGCACCGAGGCTCTTCCGCTCCCCGGCGAGGCCCGAGTGGTCCTGCCCCTTGTAAATGAGGGCTTGTGGTTTCGGAGGGGGTCAAGGGTCATCCCGAGAAAAATTTCAAACAGCTGAGGGGTCATCTCGAAGTTAAATTTTATAACACGAGGCGAGCGTTTGCTCAATTGAAAATATTGTATCATTCATGTAATGAACGAGCCTTGAAATCCTTGAAATATGCTTACATTTTTTCAAGCAAATTTACTGGACGTCTTGGTAAAGGTGTTAATTTACAGGACATTTCTATGGCACGGGAAGGGAAGAGCCACGGACTGAACTACCTAATGAACTAACTGAACGCCATGAGTGCGCATGCGTGGTTCTTCCCTTAACGTTTCCTTAACGTACGTTAAGGCGTTGGCTGGCTCAAACTCTCTATTAGCACTTGTCCTGAGTGAACTGATAAGTACCATTAAAACACTGACATTAGCATTAATTTGACGTCACTGACTACAAATCAAGTACGCCTGAATGCCTGTATAAAGTACCACTGCATATAGCATTTGGAACCAATTTTACAGCTTAAAACGCTTTTACCAGAACCTTTAAACAAATTTGGATACTTCAAATCACACAATTTCTCAATTATTTCTTATACAATATAGAGTTCAGAGAAAACTTACGAATCATCTTACTTTTTTTTTTTTTTTTCTATAGGTGCCCTGAACCTGCCTGCCAAATTTACTGTTTCGACTCGACAACTCGACGTGACCAGACATAAAATAACACCTAAGATGAGGTACAACTTTGCTGTCATTCTGAAAAGGGTGGGGACATTTATAGAAAGGGTGGAACAAATTGTAATTTTAATGCAGTTGGATAAGCTGTTGACCTAACTGACCTTTAGAAATTGTAATACAACTCATTGCATACGCACTGCCATTTGCTTATAAACATCAAGGAATCCAGTCAATCCAGATAACAAAAAAAGCCTGTTTGTGGTCAGACCGTTTAGTTTACAAGGCGTCCATTCTACTTTTGATGCAGGAATTACAGTCCATGCACAGGCAGAGGCATCGATCATTTCTTAGAAATTTAGAAGAAAACTTGTCTGAATCCGAGAAACTTCCACTAATAACAGGGCGTCTAACTTAAGTAGATCGATTTGACAGGAATTCCAAGATTTAGAAATGAAACTTTAAAAGCCACAATCTGGGGAACCTAACATTATCTGAAACGTTAGCATCACAAAACATAGCATAAACAAAGTTTTTTAAAAATACAAGTATATTTAAAAAATAAAACGTTAAGCAGAATGATTACATTTTCAACAACATCTGACAGAAATTGTTTAAAGATTTGAAGACTATGATATACATATTGTTTTCGAATAAAATTAAGCTATGATATACTACAGAAGAACCTCATTAAGACGAACTCCAGGGAAACATCAAAATGTGTTAATCCTTAACGTAGTTTTAGACAGGTTGAGCATGCCAATGTCTTTGTACTTACCTTAACTGTAATGGCGGGAAGGGAGGAACCACGCATTAAACAATCCAATGAACTAATTGAACGTAATGGGTGCGCATGCGTGGTTCTTCCCTTCGCGCCATTAAAGTTAAGGTAAGTATAAGGATGTTGGCATGCTCAAATTGTCTATTATCAGCAGTCAGAAAAACATCATTAGTTTCAGTACAAAAAAATATGCAAAATGCATTTACATTAAAATTCAGCCTTTAGAAATAAACAAATTGTGTTTACTTAACTAATTCTTCCTGGCATTTTTATACTTCAGCCTCTTCAGGGCGTGTTCATGCATAACTAAAACAGATGCAGCTCGATTTAATAAATATGAATTAAAACCAGATTTTGTTGCTATTAAACCTGATGCAACTAATACAGATTGTTATCAGATAGGCTGCATTACATAGTGCATGACTTCACATTTTTCAAGTTTCAAATCACGAAGGCCGATGCAATCATAATTTGTTATGATACCCACGCACGCAATCAGTGTTTTCAACTTTCTCCAGTTACATTCGAATAGAAAAACCTCATCTTTGTTGATTTTTTTCAATTACCAAACTCGCTTCGCAACTTTGGAAGACAGTAAATAATGCAATGTTGATTAGTTAGTAATTAATTTTTTATTGGAGTAATGATGAAAAACGAATCAAGCGTTGTCACAATCAAAAACTGGATAACCTATCGATTCATTTTTCACGTGGTATAGCCTGGCGCCCAATATTTTCTTATAAAAAAATCAACTACTGTCATAGACACACACGACTTCATAACTCTTTTAATATAATAAACTGAGGTGGAACTTGCGGCACTCACCGTGACGGTTTGTCTTATCTTAAAAAACACGCTTGAAATCAGATTTGCTTAATCTCGAAGCCACCGAAAAAAAATCATCGCACGCTATATTACTTTTCCATGAATCGTTACTTCATAATTTAATTAACTGATATAGCCTACGTCTATATATCAAATAAAAAATTCCATACACTTGTAATTTTTCAGATTCGCGAGTGTTGCTAAAGCATAACTCAAATTGAGTAAAAAAGTAATATGGTTTCTTCATGAAATATATATGGGCTTCATAGCGTTAACCTGGTTTGGGCAAACTGGTTTACAGACAAAGTTTACAAATCGCAAGTGGGTTTTTGTTAAAACCACGATTTTCTCCTGAAAATTTCTTACTCATTTTAAATGAGCCATTTTTTGCAGAAAAATAAGTCTGCCATTAAAAACGGGACATGGTTTAAACTATACTATACCTCAAGTTATATTACAATGTCTCAAAGTGTTTAAAATTGGTTCAAAGCGTGTTCAAAGTATTTCAAAGCGTGTTTAAAGTGTTTTAAAGTGATTCAAAATGTTGTATTTGGTGTTAATAATTAGGAGAGTTTGAGCCAGCCAATGTTACCGAAAAAATAACGAGAAACAGCGCTGGCAGCCTGGAATGTCAAGGACTACCCTATACGAAGCATGGCATTCCAATGACATTCCGGGTCGCCAGCGGCGTTACTCGTTATCGTTATCGTTTCGTTAACGTTGGCTGGCTCAAATTGGCTTCCTATGAATCTGCCAACCATCCTTTCCAATGGAAAAGCGTTTCCTATTGCTTTCGAATAATCGTGGGATAATTTATGGGATGAACCCTAAAAACATTGAATTTTTTTTTATAAAATGTACTGGACACCGGTTATATTTGGAAAATATTTCGGAAATACCCTAGGGTATTAAAAAAGTTGTACATTCCTGCCGTAGAACGTGTATGTATATGTCTAATGTAATCATTTGATATTTTTGCAAAATTTAATACTAAAAAAGTGTATGATTATGGTAAAATGGCACCAGTTGGCCAAACCATTCATTGGTCCAAGACGTTAATTTCAATGGGTGGAGCTAAACTGGTCGACTGACGCGCGTCGACCATACTTAATTCCAGCATTACACCTCATTACCTAAATAACTGATAATTGCCGGCAAATAGGCAACGAATTACCAGGCTTAGGTCGTGTTTCATACATCGAATGAGCGATTAGGCTTAAAAGTTGTTCATTCCCACCTCGGAAAAAAATGGTTAGGCGTGTAACACACGACTCATTTAAATTAGTGTTGCGATTGGAGGGTGATTATGAGGTTGTCAATGAGATTCACCTCTGTGTGGTCATCCGATTTGAATGCGGCTAGGGGGGGTGGGAGGAGTAAATCCCGCACGGGGGTCAGATCAGATAGGAGTTGGCCAGAATTGACAGGCCCCCCTCGATGCAGCGGTGAGAGCGTTATAGAGAAACAACTTTCGATTGTATTTCCGCGTCCACATTTGGCTCGCAAATCAGCTTAGAACCCAAACGATAAGAAGGAAAAAGGAAAATGGTGCAGAAAAATGTCAGATCTGAAACAAAGATAGATAATCTCATGCTTTTCCTCAGAGTAAAAATATGCTAATGAAGAATGGATCAGGTAGAGTTATAACGCGCTTTACGCATGCTGGGTGCTCGTTAAAGCGGTCATAACGCCTGTATCTGCAATGCAAAACTTTCGTATACAAATATCCTGCTATAAATAACGAGTGAGAAACTAAGACTTTCACAAATTATGAAATTCAATTCGAAATTAAAGCAAAATCGAACGGTTCCGCATCACCTGCACAGTGAAAAATCTCCCTGCATTTTACAAGAAAAGTAGAATCAAATTTGAAAATATCCAGTAAACTGGCGAATGGAGATACAAAACATTTAAATTCCTTCAAATTTATCCAAAAATGAAGGATCAATCATCCCATCAAATATGCACGAGCAAACTAAGTAATATTTAATTATATATAGTGTTCAAAAGCAAATTTAAAACATACTGTATATGTTTAACCTTATCTGTTTTTAAAATTGAAGTACTGAAACGTGACTGAAAACAAAATGCGTACATGTGTTGAGATATAAATTTGTTGTCGCTACCAGACCAGTTAATATCCGGTTCTTCAGAAATGTTTTTCATAACAGAAAACCACAGTTTTTAACTTGGAATTATGTTTGAACCGGGTATTGTTTATCGCGAAATCGTATACTGTATTACTTCTAAACCACATGTATTTAATTATTCAAATATTAGTGATGGGAAAGTATCCAAAGTTTCGTAAAATGTTCTGAAAAATAGTGTAGCACACAGAAATCAAAATTTCACCTGCCTTTTTCCTGCCCCGAGACAATCGCAGACGTTCCAAGTGTTCCTATGTGTAAAAATCCTGGCACAAGGTACAGCAGAGGCTGTTTTGTCCGTGATGAAGTCCACTTGTTAATATATGTACAATGCTGACGTTATATCCAACGGTTAATATCCGTTTTGATGTTTTGGTCCACTGAGTATGTTTAGAAGTTTATACACTTTGAAGTTGTTTCCATTTCGATGTTGTATCCGGATAATTCAAACAGAATTTCACAATAACGTGCACCAATCTCGGAATCTGAAATAAGGGAATATTGAACAATTGTTACACCAAATATACATCACATGCTACATATATAAGATATCAATTTTGTTTATTTTGAAATTTTACAATAAAATGCGTAGTTTTTGGTGGCAAATTTGTATGAGAGAGTATAGGGTAGTCATGACATTAATTTTATCGGATTGCATTCCAATTTAGATAAAATTAATACAAATATGGCTTTTTTTAATTAGTTAGAATTAATTCCATGACTAATTCCAGTAAAAACATTCTGAATACAAATCCATTATGTTTTATGTAGATGTCAATACCACAACAGACGTTGCCCCTTAATCTATCGTTAAAGCTTTCCCCTCTTAGCAGTGAAGCATGCAGTGATTGCCGCCCATCAGGGGCAATTTAGCCAACTCTTAATCGGTCTTCAGAATGAGTAAATTTAATCAAATTAAACCATTGTTAATTTCAGACAACTGTTGCACCTGTTTAGTCAAGGAAGGACATCACGAAGTTCCACTAATTTGATGGATAACTAATTTCGAAAATGGCGGTACATGGACATTAAACCGGAACTTCTGGAAGGCAAGGAAGATGGCCCGGTCCTCGTCCCCCCTTACCCGACTGCCTATCATCGGCTTCGTGTTGTTCCACCGGTCTAACAACGCCAGCCTATGGTGGCGAACGTGTCACCTGGTGGCTATGACTACGGCCCTAGTGTCGCTCTACACCTTTATCCTGCTCTATGTCAGCGTAACGTCCATCGCCCGGCAACAAAGGTCCCGCCCGATCACTTGGCTCAGGAAGGACCAGTTAAAAATGCCCCCAGAGTCGCACCTTATCGATCTAATCGATTTTCACTACGTCCAGCAGCCCAGTGATAGGTGCCTGCCCAATGAGCCCTACCCATTAGGGAATGGGCTTTACTTCCTCATATACGTCCACTCCTCTCCTGATCATTTTAAGGTAATAAATGCATATCTCTTTCTGGTCGTGTTAAGTGTCAATCCAACCAAAAATGGTTATATCTTGGTTCAGCACCCCCTGGTGGCCTATGTGGCTTTACCATAGCATTTCTATAATGGCAATACCAATGAAATTACATAAAGGTCCACATACAAAACTGCTAAAGGCTCGTTCACCACCAGAGGATGCTGAATAGGAATAAGTCTAATTGGCTGCTGGATTTCCCTTTCGAAAAATGTTTGGATCTGCCCCAGACATATTTTCCAGACATGTGTGTCCTATACCTACCCAGGTGGAAAAATAATATAGAGCCATATATAGAATTCCCCATATACGTATGGAACCATGCAGATGTCATTTTTTTTCATCCGGGTATACAGGGCGATTCATAATTCCAGCTCAGGCCCTTCGTTTTATTTAAATTGCATTTAAACTAATGTAAACACATATTGGATGTGTTAAAGTTTGGGGCACCAGCTAGTGTACCGTTTGCGCAATCACTATAGGTCCTTGATATTTTAATTATTTTATGATTGATGGGGTTATGAAAAGGACGTGTCTAACATTGCCTTTTATTTTTGTTACAGGAGCGGCAGACCATCCGCTCGACATGGGGCAGCCTCCGCAACGTGTCCAGCTGGGGCGTACGGGTCATCTACCTTCTGGGTTTGACGACGCCGACGCTACAGTCACGTTTAGATGAGGAAAACCGGGTACACGGCGACCTGGTGCAGGGCAGTTTTGTAGACAGTTATCGCAACCTAAGCTACAAGCACCTGATGGGCTACAAGTGGATCCTTGCGAACTGTCCACGGGCATCGTTCATCGTAAAAGCGGACGACGACTCATTCGTAGACGTGGTGCAGTTGCACCGCTTCCTACGCGACGTGTACGGAACACGTCCACCGTCGGCGCTACTGGCGTGTAGTGTGTGGCCGGCTGGTTCGGCGCCGCAGCGTCAGCCCAGCCGCAAGTGGGCAGTGCCCCTCAGCGAGTACCCCTACGACGCCTATCCTGCTTACTGCGGCGGACTGGCCTACGTTCTCACCCCTGACGCCGCCCGCGACCTCCTCGCCGCCTCCCCCCACGTGCCCTTCTTCTGGATCGACGACTTGTACGTCACGGGGCTGCTGGCCGAGGCCCTGCCGCACGTGCGTCGCCACGCCCTCAACCTGCGTACAACGTACAACGCCAGTGCCCTTCTCGGTTGGCTTGCCGAGAAGACGCCACGTCCCTGTCCCTACATTTTCGGCGACGTGAACGGTGGTCAGCGCAACGCCATCATGCAAAGGCTGTGGAGAAAAGCGTCAGGAATGCGGTGAAACATACCAAAGTTATTTATAGCGAACTAAACAAAAACTGTTTTGCATTTTTTTTTACAAACATTTGTCCAGTGAACTTTTCACCATGCCATCCTTCTTCGGTCTTGCAAAGTCATGGGCATTGGAGTTTCAAAATGCATCGAATTGCTGTTGTTGGGTGTGGCTTAATGCCAAAATCTACTCCGGCAATAAAAATAACCGTGCTAATGTTATATTACTGTTTTTAAACTGTAAATGAAACATTGGGTAACATTGGTTGGCTTGCAGCCTTAGCATCAGTGGAACAAAGTCTAACACTAAGGACCTTTTAGATGCCCATATAATTACATGTATTGGAAACAGTTTTTGTATGTTTTAACCACACTTCACTTTTCCTAGAATTGATGACTGACACCATGAGCACTTTTGCAACCATCTTTTACAAGAGAGAAATAGTGTGACATTCCAGGTCGCTCTCCTACCATCGGTATGACGTCTACAGTAAAAGCAGGTGTATGATATATTACAAACCCTTTATTGTACTAATTAATCTTTAATACAGTGCTAGATCGAGGTCGGAGGCTCACACACGTAAGGGCGAATGATTCATTCAATACACATTAGGTAATATAAGTTTTACCACTAGTCATTTCTAATTAAACATCATATTAGTGCATTTTTTTGCAGTTAGGATCGTCCTCATCAGGTTTCAGAAGTTGTCCATGCTTAAAGGATGATTGGGCACATACGAGACAATCAAGTCTATAGTTGATCAGTCTATCGGACGTAATTTTCACATGACTGATGTTGAATAGTATAGAATTTTCGACATGTCTTCCGAAATAAAAACCAACTTCATTGGCATACAAACTCGTATAAGTTGATAATTAACAAGCATTTCTAGCAATTTAACATTTCATTAACGTATTTTTCCAGTTATTTGTTGATATTTTTTTCAGGTTTTCGGGCATATCAGAACAGTTTCTTAATAATCAGCCATTCTTAAATTAGGTTGGCTCTATATGCAACATGGACTGCCATATATGAAGCATCACTGCATGAAATGCCGGAAAAGCTTTTTAAAAAAGAGAGAAAATTAAGTTTTAAGAATAAATATCAACCAAAAGCAAAACAACACTGATTATGAATATAATGTTTTGTGTATATTTCATTTGAAATTTTACGTTTATAACACTGAGGGCATACCTATACACCAATACATTTAAAAAAATATGATTATGAACAATATGAATCATGTTCTTTACAAATTGAAAAGCAGACTTGTCTCTTCACTGAGTTGTTTGTAAATATATCTGACTCATCTATTTCCATTACCTTAAAGTTACCATGGCAACTTTGGGACACGAATGATTTTGTCACGTTTTCTAGATAACTCATAAAAGTGTTGAAAACTGACGAAAACTTGTAATAGTGTGCCTTGCCATACTAACAATTAGTTTGGGAATATTAATGGAACATTTGTATGCAAAAAACGAAATGCAAAAGAATTTGCCAATTAATCACAAAATGAAAATGTCAAAATCCATTGACAAAAAAGTATTGGCACACTGCAAACATTCAAAATGATGGAACAAAACACTTATTGATTCAAAATTTATACTTGGTATAAAGTCCCTTGGCCTTAATTACTGCTTCCAGCCGATGTGGCATGGATTTCACCAATTTTGTAGTGATTAAGCAAATTATTCTCTTAAGAAGACATGCAATGGGGAAATGGCATCAAAACAGGTACGAAATGATTTGCAGCATTCACAGCAAGTTGACGTCTGAAAATGTTTTAAAATTCCCGCGTTTAATGTTCTGACCAAGCGATGGAACAAAAGCGCTTCAACAACAATCTTTCCCCGCACTCAAAAGTGTTTGGTCGACTACTCACTCTACTTTCCATTCTAATTTAAACTGGTTTCTAGAATTATTTTTTTCTGAAGCAATACCAAAAGTAACGTGGAATATTTTTTTCCATCCTTCTGGTGATTTGCTTTTCAATATAAGAGCAGTTTTAAATTCGTTTCATTACAGTATTTTTCAGGTTGTTCAACTTTTTCAGATTTTTGTCTGGATTATGTATAGAATTTTCACCTCAAATTGCATAATTAAATTACACGTGGCTATAAAAATACCCAAGCATTTCTTTATTTTGGATAACTAAAAATAATACCGTTTGAAAAAGGACAAAGCGAAATCCGACGATTTAAAATTTATAGCAAGGCAAACTAAAAACTAATAATGAACAAAAGCAACAACACCGAAACCACGTTTATTTATTTTTTATTCCTTCTTAATTTCTGTTTTTGTTAAGAATTCTTGTTTGTGAATGAAGGTACGTACCAATTCTAACAAGAAAATAATTCTCGGAGCCCTTACAATTAAACATGAGTTAAACATAGGCCCAAGCCTAATGGGATAAGTAAGCCCCACCCAGCAGAAAATATTCAGCCATAAATTACCAACAATTTTGGGGTTAATGAAAACAAACACTCAATATTTTGAAAAGAGTGCAGTACTTTTCTAGAAAAAACAAACTTTTACTACTGTCTGTTACTAAAGAAAAATTGCACTTTTAAAGCCGAAAATTCCCACTTTCTGCAGAATAATTGCAATCCTACAACTGGAAAATTCCCACTTGCACTTTTGCTGCAGAAAAATCACTTTTGCTCCAGAAAAATCACTTTTACTACTGGAAAGTCGTTCTGCTATTACAGAAAATTGCACAAAATACATGCTTCACGGCAAAAAGATTGCTCTTACTATTGGAAAATTCACACTTTTAATACAGAAAAATCGCGCTTTTGCTGCAGGAAATCGCACTAACTGCAGAAATATACTCCTACTGCAAAAATTGTACTTTTCCTGCTGAAAAATTACACTTTTACTACAGAAAAACTGTACTCGCACTGCAGAAAAATTGCACAATAATGCATGATGGATTTAAATCTGCTGAGGGTAGTATGCACCTGAAAAATCGTAAAGCCCGGGCCAACAGTCCCTCCTGTCCTGACAACCACCTTGCAGACATGCTTTCTGCAGTGTGGAGGAGACGTCCACATTGCTGGCGCCCCCCAGCGTGCAAATCGGGAGGCACGTTTCAACCCTTCAAGAACCGGTTTTACATTAAAATTCATCGAGTTTATCACAACCAGTTGCCAGTGGAGCAAAAGCATACCATCGCGTGCGTATCACCCAAGCATTGTGAAGCGCTTTCTCCGAAATACTGCAAGTTCCAACGTATTGTCCACGGACCGACTTTCTGAGAGGCCCACCAGGCTTAGTCATCGTGTGAGAGGGGAAAAGAAAAAAAAGTTTTGGCTCAAACTTGTTCTGGGAGTCACGCGAGACAAGCACTCACCTGGGTCGCATTCTGACAGTGAACCAGGGAGGGTAAGGGGAGCGTTGTGAATAAACTAAGAGTTATTCGGTACCATCTACCCACCTGTCGTGGGGAGGAGAGGTCATCCAAAACCTCAAAAAGCACAACATGGCCAACTTCTGGCGTACCTGATGTGGATTACTGTGTTACCCTGGAGTTTGGTCTGACTGCGACTTGTTATCTTATCAAGGGACCGATCCTTATGCAACAGGTAAGAATCTTTAAACATTTAAGGTTTAAGCAATGATTTTCTCGTTGGATTTTGGTTGGCGAATTGTTGGCAAATATTAGAGTTGCCAATCATTGGTTTTATGTTGGCAACAGGTAGTTGGGGGACAAGAAAAAAATCCTTTTAATGTACTAAAATTATATATTTCATCTTCATAATATACAACCAAAGTTATGATGTTTACATGTAGAAATGAAGGCAAAACATGTGTTAGTAAATTTATTGTTGACGTTTCAATGGTAAAATATCGTTGGTTAAACATTGGCCCTAATGGTATTTAGTACGCTGTCCCAACATACATTGGAATGGGTTCTAGCAGTGCCATAACTATCGGGTAGCAAAATGAAGAAATGTTTAGGGGCCTCCCCGAGGGCCATATATGACCAGGTCAATATTTATGTTTTTTGAGATAGAGGAGCTATATGTTTTCTGTGTGGTGTAAGTTCAGCAGCGGAAGGGTTTTGGGGCCCAAAATAAATTTTACTTATGGGCCCAAACATTTTAGTTACGGCCCTGGGTTCAAGCTAAGGTAGACGTATTTTTCTGGTAAAATTCCGAGGCTGATTGTACAGACTATCATCAGACGTCATTATTTTCTGTATATAGGGTATAAGTTCAGCAGCAGAAGGGTTTTGGGGCCCAAAATAGATTTTACTTCTAGGTCCAAGCATTTAGTTACAGCCCTGGGCTCAAGTAAAGCCAGACTTTGTATATTTCTGGTAAAATTCCGAGGGTGGTTGTACAGACAGCTTACTGCGTTAGAGGAACCAGTTAACCAGCTATCAGGTCGATTCAATAGTGCGTACGTTATACTATTGATACAATTAATAGGCCAACATATCTAATCTCTAGGCAGTAATTTCCCAATATCACTTATAAACATTTTAATCGCATCACGTCATTCACGTGTTGTTGGGATTGCGTGTTACAAATTACAAATTACAAATAACAGGATAAACAGACTGAATTGGAGGTTGCCTGAAAGCTCTTCATTTTACCAAGAGCAGCTACTGGACCACGACTGGATTTCGCGGTAGACCCTCGTTAAGAAAACGCGTATTTTTGCGTGAATCATTATGGGAAATTAGGAAAAGGAAAGACAGGATATATGCACAGGTAAGCAGGCCACGTAATTTTCGGGCGTTTATGACCCAACAACAGCCAAATTATTCCGCAGCGCTGCATGTGGCGGAACGGATGTGGTTGGCCGTGTCCACACTATGTATGTCTTGAACGATTCAGAATCTATGGTTGGAAACAACAACAGAAAAAATGAAAAATCCGTTCCTGGCAATGTTCAGTGTCAAAAAATTAATTGGTTTGCCTCGCCAATTGCATATTAATGCCGTGCGATGCCTGCCTGCATGATGAGTCAGACGGCCATTTACCTCAATGAGTAAGGTTATGTTGTTGCCGAACAAGAGTTTTCGAATGCTACCACTTGTTGGGCATTGCTCTTGAAGGGACCTCAGAATTAGAAAAACGGTGAATTATATGCACTTCGGAAAGTAGGCTGAGAGCTTATAGGGGCTTGGAGCTCTCTTGGGGTCCCGTACATAAAGAAAATGTCTGCACTGTGCAATAAAAAAACCCAAATAACATCATTCTTGACTTGGTTAGGCCCTGGATGGCAGAAAAACTATGTTAACTTTGACGACCCAGAAGAAAAACTTTTAGAAAATGTATCAAAACTTTACAGAAAAATGTTACAAATTTGCAAGTTGTGTGAAAAACGCGTGCCAAATGTGCCCCATATATGGGTACCTTGCCAAATCCTATTTCGCAAATTTCCATTTACCAGACCTCATTATATCTCAAATATGTAATTTATTATAATGTTACTTGGATCTAGTTTCTTATCTGCCCTAACCTAACTTAACCAAAGTATTTCCCCCACGCAATGCGTCGGCGAATTGGGACGATACCATGGGGATATATGGGAAACGCTATATATGGACATATGTGGTATGTTTGTTCATAAATGGCCATATATGCGTATGTATGTCAAACTACATATATGTATACGACCTTACATCTCCATACGTGTTTACTTTCTATTATGGTATACATTTACACTTATCATTTTTGTATTGCAATACAATTGTACGTGTCATATTAATACTGTGAGAAAAATTCAAATTCCGTTTTATTTTAAAACGTCTTCTAAAAACATGGCCCCCTAAATACAATGTTTTTGTTATTTTTACTGTCTTTTTAGAACGTTGTCTATACAAGTGTCCATGAGTGTTAAAGTCCATTCTTTATTATTGTAAATGATAAAGCTCTGTTTAACGATCCAAAATTGTGTTGTCTAATGTGTGCTATGAAATAGATATTTCCTGTATTTACTTGAAATGTAAACAACTAGGGATTATTTTCATAAACATCGTGTTACATTGTTGTCACATGAAGCATACTATTTGCTTTGAGATTAGCGCAAAGTAAATACATGAAATGAAAATATTGAAAAAAAATTGAACACTTATCGAAAATTTTATTTTCCCCTAAATTCGATGAAAATTGTACATAATTCAAAATTGGTCTCATGCCCTTGTGATTTATTTGCGCTTTCGCAAATGTTTTGTTGTTGTTGCTGTAATAATAGCTACATAATCTAGGCAAATTATACTATTTGTGGGGAAATAAATTTTACAAATGGATGCATTTGTTAAAACCACTTTCTTTTAATGGCTTAACTTGCAATAACTGTAGAATTAATGCATGTATTATATGTTAGGAATAAGGAATCTTTCTCAGCGAATGTTTGTTTGCATTTTGGAATTTTCTCAGCATACATTTCAGTGAGTGTTTGTAAAACAATGGTAAATCTTTCAATATCTCAATGAAAAAATGTTTGTCCGCATTTTTAAATATATTCCAAACAAACATTTTAGCAGTATTCGTATACAATGCAATTCGGAAGGCTCCATATAGGAATTGTGAAACTCTTCAACGGTTACGAACAAACCATGAACTTCAGTGATTTAGAACACGTTTAATTAGCCGATTAAGTTAACCAACCTTTTTTGCATCATTAAACGATAAAGTGAATGAACCGAGAACATTATGGAGTTTTTTTAATAAACAGGATTTGGTGAATGACTTGACAGAAAAGATTTCTGCAATTAGTAATGAAAATCTATTACATAACGTACAAGTGTAATCAAATAACTGTGGTTAAATACTGCATGATCGAAATCTAAACTTACGTACTTAAATATAGGAACGTGCGAGTTTTATTATGAAAATTAATGACATGCATTAAGTGCTTTTTTTTAAAAAAATATATATATTTTTGAACTTTTTTTAAATGTCATTGAATCGATAGCATGACCTAGTACACAGTACACTACAACCCTACTAACCCGAATTAATTGGGACCGGGATATTTCGGTTAATCAACCGAAATATTTGAGAAGGCAGCTTCAGCTACTCCGATTTTTTTCCAGCTTGAATTAAAGTTAACAAAGTACTTGGGATAAAGTTTCAAACTATGTGACCCAGCTAAGTACATTCAACATGCAGGTTATCCATTGAATTTGGAGTAGTCTAGGTAGGTATCATATAGCATTTCCTATAAAGTAAAATCCGGTAAGCTCGTTTTACGGAAAGAATGTACAATACAATACTGGCGCAATCAATGCAAATTATAACATTAGTATCCAAGTATTTCTCATAACTGCCATCTTGGATACTAAAATGTCAGGCGCAAAAGGGGGCTAATTTAATGTATAAGGATCTTGACGAATATACGAGTCCGGCATTTGGCTGGAAACAACCTGCCAAAAAACGATTGTTTTGGTATAGTATGGTACGGCCTCACAATACAATTTTTTCTTCTGTATTTCACAGTGAAATCTCAAAGAAGTTGAGGGTGAAATTTTCAAAATGTTCCACCAGGAATAATGACAAGATGGCGACCAAGAGCGGCACCGTGAGATACAAAACGGTAAGGCAAACATTTAGTTTACCCACTTCTCGTCAGAATTGGAATGAATCACGTTATTCGCAACGTTAAATAAAGCTAGTCGATCATCATGGCACTTAGTCAATTTCCCACAAATGTCCATGACAATGTTAATTCCCATCACGTTCGAATCGATCTGTTGCACTGGCGCCACTCCAGGGCGGCGCTGATCATCGGTTGCCATGGTAACCAGCATACATTCGTCAAGCAGAACGATGCTAAGGAAAAATGCAAGAAGTGCGAAGGCGCGAGCAATCCCTCCTTAAAAGAACTGTAAGTCCGTCACGCTTTGTAAACGCACAGACATTGCTTTTAATCAGCAGAAAAGAGCAATTTGCACATAAAAGGAAACCGCTGCAATGCACAGTGGGAACTGATGGGGAGGTGAGGGGTGTTTTCTGGTTCAAATTCGCACTTTGCAATTCTTTGCACTTGTGTAAGGTTACCCGCATTGACATGATTTAATTAGACGCAGGGCGGTGAATTAAGCCCCAAGAGACAGACCATCTCGAGATTCTGAAGGGAAAATAGTGAGAACCAGAAGCTTTCAACTCCCTTTTTTTCTACAAGACTACGATCCTAATTGAAGACGAACGTTTCATGTTAAGCAAATGCAACGTTGGATATGGGGGTCTAGATTCCCTCATCCACAATATTAAAGTGCCCAAGATGAGAATAGCAAGCTTTTTGTTCATTCGAACTGTTGTTTCTCCATTCATTAACCATGATTTCTTAACATAATATTAAAATGTTATTGTTTCTGTAATTCCGGATAATGCAGGAGTAATTGACTTCTTGTTAAAAGTTGACTTTTGTAGCCTGTCTTCTGGATAGTTGGTGTGATTTCATGTAAAAACAGTAGATGTTGACCAAATATATTAAAACGTTATGTGTGACTATATATTTTAAAATATTGTCGATTGTAGTCTAGCTTCTCATTACTTTTTGTACTTCCATTCAAAAACAGTATTTCTTGGCTAAAGATAATAAAAAGTTATTTATTTCTTATATGTACCAGTACACAAAAATATTTATTGACTAAACATATTAAAACATTGTCGAGTATTAAGTAATGTACTTTTAAGCAATTTGCAAGATTACTCGACAAAATATTGAATGTTATATCATAGAAATTTACACAGGCGTGTTATTTCTTATTAACATTTCTCAACAATTTTTAGAAACTGAAATTTGAATTCATTGTTACTGGTCTAATTTCATTTTCAGTAAGGGGGTTTTCAAATAGGAAACCAATGAATTCTTTTCACTTTTTTATATAATTATTGCTACTCCATGCGTAAAATAGATATAGCAAAACACCAAAAAGCCGTGAACATTTCTTAAAACAATTTACTTAAAAAAAGGCTTAAAATCCATTGTTGATGTAAGTTTTTCAATGTGCTTTGTGGGAACAAGTATCGGATAAACAGTTGATTAAGTCCGGTTTTTATGACAATTCAACATACTTCAGTTTCAAATTAGCTGTAGTCTTAGCAAAATCAGCCAATTGCTGAACTGGTCATCATAAGAAGAAATAATGTATTTTCGTAATTGGAAGTCATTTTGGAGTCATTTGGAAGTTATTTTGACAAACGTTTTTGGAAGATTGCACACATGCCAATTTCGACAAACTTGCCAATATTAATATCCATACTCGAAAAAAGTTATAGTCCAATGAATGAAACATGTTTCCACCATGGGAAATACAAGTCTGGTCATAGAATAGGTTGGCAATCATTTTTTGTATATTTTCATGGTTTTCCTAGCCAGTTTCTGTTGGCTTTTCAGTCACTACAGACGTTGTGACACCCATAAAACCTTTGGCGCTGAATTTTTGACACGTTGATTGGAGTAGACGAAGCCAGCTGAATGTTTAAAATTTGTAGAAGCCAACAACAGTCGAGCAGTTCATTGATCGCCGGCAATTCAAACGCACCAAATGGCACCGCAGCGTCATTCTCTCTTCCCGAAAGTGTTGCCAAGTTCCGCATTTGCCGAACAGTCATTCAATTCAGTGTTTTCGCGAAATTGGAGGGACGAACAATTTCTGGACGATTCCGTCTCTTTTTACGAGCAACAGAGCAACAATTCGAGGCGCGAGCAAATTGGACGCTTTAATAGGGCGTAGGCGTTGGTTGGTTGAACCTTGTTGTACACCGAGTGGTCACCCACGCAAGGCGTTTGGAAATAATGTCGAGACAATAGAAGAGAAAATGGGTCGTTCGGAAATTCACGTCACATAACCAAGGGTCAGAGCATTTGAGGCCTCGAAGCGTCGAATTATAAATGGCATTGTGTCAGACACCTCTGACATCTATCTAAGCGTGAACTTTTGGTTTACTTATATAATGTGGATCTCAGAATAAGATGTTTATTATAGTGAATTGTCGTCACTCATGGTTATGAACTGTCAACGCATGATAGTTGTAAAAATTAGGAGGTGTAATATTTCTTCCTGGCAATTTCCCCCTAAATGAATATCACCAAAGTTGTCGGGATGGAAAAAATATATGTCACATATACATTTATGTTTTGTATGTATATTTCATTCTATGCGCCATGTAAAACCTGCACATGTACTTTGAGCAATAATCTAAGTACAGTAGCAGTACATGTTTTATTATAAACTTGGACATAGTGTATAACGCTACAGATGTTTTCAGACATGTATACAGAAATATCATATATAAGAAAGTGTCCAGCAGCCTTAAAAATTGGGAAAGTCGGGGAAATATTCCTTAATCTGAAAAAATCAAACTTTTTTTTTTAAATTCTCTAGAATGTTTTCTGATTCTTTGGAAAATTATGTTGGTAATTGGTCGTTGGCGGGGGCGTTGTGTTGTTTAGATTGGTTAATTAGATCTAGGTAATGTTATTTATGCCCACTGATTTGTGGGGCCTTTGAAAGCATCTATTGTTTCTCCGGCCATATTGGGCCATAAGATGGATGAACATCATTCGGATTGTTGGAAAAACATTTAAAACCATGATACTGAAACAAAGGGTTAAGAATGCAGTGTTGCGTTTGGAAGATGCCAAAAAACTGCATGTTAATGACCAGGTGAGGCACCCTAGCGTAAACAATGCACCCAGTGTCCTCATAAGGAGCGTCGAATCGTGCAATCCAAAACAAGTTTTAAATCCATGATGACCTTAGTGAAAAACTAATTTTTTGATTGCAGATTAAGATCATGATCCGAGCATTGACATCCCCTAATCAATACATCAGGGCATTTTGAAGTCACTTTAAATCCATTCATATTCACTATCTAGCTACAGTAATTATATTATGGAAATGAATATGTTGTGTTGTTTATGTTAATCATAGTTTCGTATTGACCGAACTGCACAGTATAATTAGGGTGTCAAGGGGGTGGAAATTTAATGCATTTTGGTGGTATTCAGATAGCTAACCACTTACAGCTTATCAAAAAAGCAACGATTACTCATTAGTCATGACGTTTCACATTTCGATCGAAAATAAAAAATATCCAAATAGAGTCAGCATTCAGTTTTTTTTAATGTATTAAGAAACTAAACAGCAATTCGTGATAAGTTTTCTTTTTCTATTCTGAAATAAACCGCATTTACAAGCATAAGGTCATAGTGGTAAAAATTGAAATAATTCATACAATGATAAAAACAAGTCATGAATAAGTCCAAGGCATACAGCTAGGCCAAAAATAACTATGACAGTTCAGGAAATGACATTATTGAATATATACTGTACATATTGATGCATTTCAATCTGCACACAATATAGACGTCAGAATTTCTGAATTTCCCAACATTGAATTAGTTTATCTCTATCTTATAAGATTAAGATTAAAAGGTTAACCAAAATTGATAATAGACAGTTTGAGCATGCCAATGTCTTAATACTTACCTTAACGTTATTGGAGGGAAGGGAGGAGTCACGCATTGAACTACCCAATGAACTAACTGATCGTATAGGGTGCGCATGCGTGTTCTTCCCTTCCCGCCATTAAAGCTAGTTAAGGTAAGAATACAGACGTTGCCGTGCTCAAACTGTATAATATGTTCGTATAGCATGGAGTTTAAAGTCACTACAAGCTTATTAAAGGGGGAAAACCATAAATGTAAAAACATGAATATATAACAGACATAACTAGCTATAAAAATCGGTACAACTGCAAGTTTTGATTGGGGTTTTCCCCTTGAATGAGACCTTCGTTGAAATTGATTGTGCCTTTTTATGTTGACTATTTGAGCTTTTTTGGTGGAAAATATAAGAAAGTTTGAGCCATCCAACGTTAACAAAACGATAACATTAACGTTAACGAGAAACAGCGCGGGAAGCCCGGAATGGCATTGGAATGCCATGCTCCGCATAGGGTAGTCATTGACATTCCGGGCTTCCCGCGCTGTTTCTCGTTGTCGTTACCGTTATCGTTTTGTTAACGTTGGATGGCTCAAACTCTCTATAATGTGCAAGTGAAATGACGTCATTCGACTTTGCACATCATTAATTTGAAAGCTAAAGCTAAAAAACTGCATTCAGTTGATATAATATCCGTAATTATGGGATCAATAAAAAGTAAATTTCCTGTGCTCTAAGAGACTGGACAATTTGAAATACTTAAAACCTAGGGTGACCGCATAGAAAATACCTTGCCTTAAAAGGAAAACATTTTAATAAAATTTACTTCAAGTGTTTATTTCAAGGACTTCTTTTGAAATTTTTACCTTGGAAAATGTAAACTATATAGCATACCGACTACAGTATGTATGATGAAAGTTTTTCACCTGGGAAGGTTAAACCCAGCTTGCCCTGATATCAGGCTTTAGGATTCCAATTTGTTAAATTGTTGGCACTTGCGGCCAAAAGTATTGCATATGTAGTTTTCTACGTCTCTTATTCTTAAAATAGCAGGATATGGATTTTTTCGCTTCTTTCTGAACGATTTTTAGTGGTAACATTTAATGTGTCATCCTGTAATTATTAAACTAGATTAAATGCTTAAGTAGCATGCACTCGATTGCAAATACAAATGCCATTGAATTGGCATACTCTGAAATTATATGTGCCAATCCTCGTTATCGTTTCGTTAACGTTGGCTGGCTCAAACTCTATTATTAGGATTTTGTTCACGACTGTGGCGGCTCTCTATGCCCCTGGATATTATGACGTCCAGTTGCAGGCCCAATGCTGATTGGCCACCTCCACTGG
>JAUJYV010000877.1:0-25950 GCA_033995625.1 Ophyiulus pilosus
TTAGCAGACGAATCTTCAGCAAACTGAAGATTAGTTTTGGACGCGCGACAACGATGTTTACATGTTGGAAACATCGAACGAAAATGATATTTTCAGTTGGCTGGATACTTTTTCTGCCGATAATCGGCAGGTCTGGACGGGGCTTTAAGGAGACATTAGGGAAATTTAGCCCCCAAAAGAAACTGTGAACGTACCGATTGAACTACGAATGAACTAACTGAACGTCATGCGTACCTACGTCATGCTCACTCATGACGTTCAGTTAGTTCATTCGTAGTTCAATCGGTACGTTCACCGTTTCCTTTGGGGGCTAAATTTCCCTATTGAGTATACTGGTGGAAACCCTGCTCTACACTATTGTTGCCAAATTTCGTTTAAATCTAAGCCTTTTTCACAAAGTTGTGATTTTTTTTATTGAGTTCTACTTTTTTATGACTCACATTGTACTTGTGTAATTTATTGGAGAATACGGACAAATTTGTGTTAGTTAGCTGTAGTCACCTAGTGAATTTCATCCAGAATCATCCTGTAACTGAGAATAATCGATAATGTACCGATACGGTAGAACCGATACAGACCTTTGCGAATCAATTTGGATAAAATATGTAACAACAGCTGCCAGGCAGATGACAAAAAAATCCTTGTCTATAGGTACAATGTAGTTATAATAATGGTGAAATAAAATAACAGCTACGTTCAAAGCCCTTTGTGCACAATTTTGAAAGTCGACGCCGGCAGCCGAGCGGTTTAGCCGCTTGCCTCTCGATCCTAATATGTTTGTCGATTTTTAACGTTGGCCTATTTCTGCACTCAAACGCCAGGGGAAGAGCCTTCATCACCTACCTGGAAATTTTGCCTTCGAGGAGGGAGGGGGGGACTTCCACCCCCTCTCGAGAGGTCTTTCGTGTGCAACAATCAACACCGGACCTTGGTTTAAACTCTCATCCGAAAGAGCCACCACTCAGAGAATTTCTCCCATCCGTAAAAATGCCCACCGAACACAGCCTAGGAGCGCACTCCGATCCCAATGTGCGGGTTCGCTCCCCGGTCGCGGTCGGTGGGAATTTTTACGGATGTGGCGGCTTTTTCGGATGAGAGACAGAAGTCCCGCTTGTTAGTTTGGTGGTTTTTAACGTAGGCCTATTTCTGCAACTAAGGCTAAACACCACCGCCAGGGGACGAGCCTTCATCACCTACCTGGGAATTTTGCCTTCGAGGGGGGGGGACTTCCACCCCCTCTCGAGGGGTCTTTCGTGTGCAACAATCAACACCGGACCTTGGTTTAAACTCTCATCCGAAAGAGCCACCACTCAGAGAATTTCTCCCATCCGTAAAAATGCCCACCGAACACAGCCTAGGAGCGCACTCCGATCCCAATGTGCGGGTTCGCTCCCCGGTCGCGGTCGGTGGGAATTTTTACGGATGTGGCGGCTTTTTCGGATGAGAGACAGAAGTCCCGCTTGTTAGTTTGGTGATTTTTAACGTAGGCCTATTTCTGCAACTAAGGCTAAACACCAACGCCAGGGGAAGCGCCACCACTCAGGGAATTTCTCCCATCCGTAAAAATTCCCACCGCCCTCGACCGGGGAGCGAACCCCGCAACTTAGGATCGAGAGACGAGCACGTAACCCACTCGACCGCCGGATCCAGAGGTACTCTCAGCACGTTAAAGCCATTTAAGAGGAAGCGGAAGTCTACCCTCCTCCTCCCTCTTAGGCAAAATTTCCAGGTAGGTGATGAAGGCTCATTCCCTGGCGCTGTTGTCTAGCGCTCGTGTTGCAGAAATAGGCCTACATTAAAAATTACAAATAAAGTTGAAATGTGATATTCTTAAAAGGTTTGAAGCAATGGGTTGCCTGGCTAGTTTCCATAAAGTAATAATATACCATTATCAATTAGTTGAAAGTTAATGTTGCTGACAATTAAGTGCTGGAGTGTCCTGCAAGGGGAGACTGGGACAGCAAACATTTTTTTCCTTTGACCCAAACCACCTTTTGAGACAACACCGGCTTTACTAGCGATAAAATTAGTGAACAAACTTTTATCGCAAACATGTTTCCGAAACCCTGTTTCTGTTAAGTGTTTGCTCTGGTCTGTACTAGACATTGCAATTTTTGGTTGTATTTTCTGGTAATTTATTATAAAGAAGCGGCAGATTTTTAAGGTCGGTATTCACTAGAAGAAACACGAGAAAGCACAACACAAAAGCACTGTTTTCAAAACATGTTTTGAATAAAAGTTTGCTTACAAGTTTTGAGTCTTAACTAACATTTGGTGGTAACATCTGGAGGTAAAACCGATAAGCAAACTTTTGTTCAAAACATGTTTCGAAAACCGTGTTTTTGTTTACTCACATTTCCTCTGGCGCATTCTCTGGAGCGTTTCAGCTAACATTTTGATGTTTCCTGGCAATCGCTCAAGAGGTGGTCCAGATCAAAGGAAAAAATGCTCCTGGTCAAGGCGCTCCTACCAAGGAAACTTTGACCAGGAAACATTTTTTTCTTTGGATCCGGACTGCCTCTCGAGCAATCGTCAGAAAAAATTTCGATGAGTTTCGCCAAACGTTTCAGGAGGCAAAACCGATCAGCAAACTTTTGTTCAAAACATGTTTCGAAAACCGTGTTTTTGTTTCCTGTTTCCTCACATTTTCAACATTTCGATGTTTCTTGGCAATCACTCAAGAGGTGGTCCAGATCAAAAGAAAAACATGTTTCCTGGTCAAGGCGCTCCTACCAAGGCCTGCACACGATGGAGCACCTTGACCAGGAAACATGTTTTTCTTTTTATCTGGACCGCCTCTCGAGCAATCGCCAGGAAGCATTTTCACATTTTTCGTCAAACGTTTCAGGAGGCAAAACCGATAAGCAAACTTTTGTTCAAAACATGTTACAAAACCGTGTTTTTGTTTCCTGTTTCCTCAATTTCCTCTGGTGCATGACTGCCTTTACCAACCAAAGCCGACGACTTTTAAATCCGATGTTTCCTGGCGATTGCTCGAGAGGCTGTCCGGATCAAAAGAAAAACATGTTTCCTGGTCAAGGCGCTCCTACCAAGGCCTGTACACGATGGAGCGCCTTGACCAGGAAACTTTTTCTTTTGATCCGGACCGCCTCTCGAGCAATCGCCAGGCAACATTTCAATGTTTTTAGCCAAACATTTCGGGAGGCAAAACCGATCAGCAAACTTTTGCTCAAAACATGTTTCGAAAACCGTGTTTTTGTTTCCTGTTTCCTCACATTCCGGCCTTTACCAACCACTTTTCAATTCACCCTCGTATATGATTGGCAATTAAGCCATGCAAATAACCCTGAAAAATGTTGCCCACTAAGTCCTGGTTTCTACAAAACGACACGTACACACCAAGGTCATGATGCTCCTTTTTTAATTTCCCCTCATGTTTCCCAAGAATGAAAAAATTGTTTGGACAAAATTAGTAATTACTAATGGTTAGATAATTGCGTTTCAATTCTTAAGCCTAGTCGAAATTTAATATAAATTTTCATTGAACGTAGTTTCATGCACTTCCTCGTGACTGTTTGATGCCATTCAATGGCGACATGACGTTTATAATTTATCAGTTGGCATCAGTGTGTAAATGTACTTAAATATAATCCCAAGGTTGTTTATTGCAGATAGGAAATACATTAAGACTAACTTTATAGTCGAAAATTGAGAGGTTAACCATTAACCCAATGAGGCGATTTCGCTACATTGAAATTAGCCTCTGAAATCCGATTTAAGCTAGGATTTAATCCATTCCGTGACCACGCTACCATTTAATGTTTCATTCAAATTTATAGTTGGATTTGCAGAAACTATATCCAGTAGTTTCCCCAACAATTATCTATATGGTCACGGAATGGATTTCATCCTAGCTGAAATCCGATTTAAGCTAGGATGAAATCTCATCCATTTCGTGACCAAGCTACCATTTAATGTTTCATTCATATTTAATGTTTAATGTTTCATGTTTAATGGAACAGAAAGTTTTAGAATGCAGACACTATATCAAGTGGTTTCCCCAACAATTATATCTATATGGTCACGGAATGGATTTCATCCTAGCTGAAAACCGATTTAAGCTAGGATGAAATCCATTCCGTGACCAAGCTACCATTTAATGTTTCATTCATATTTATTGTTGGATTTGCAGAAACTAGAATGGAACAGAAAGTTTTAGAACGCAGACACTATATCAAGTGGTTTCCCCAACAATTATCTATATGGTCACGGAATGGATTTCATCCTAGCTGAAAACCGATTTAAGCTAGGATGAAATCCATTACATGACCAAGCTACCATTTCATGTTTCATTCATATTTATTGTTGGAGTTGCAGAAACTGGAATGGAACAGGAACTTTTAGAATTCAGAAACTATATCAAGCGGTTTCCCCAACAATTATATCTATATGGTCACGGAATGGATTTCATCCTAGTTGAAATCCCTGTCGCACAGAATTTTTTAAATTGGTTAAATTTTAACCAAATTTAAAGTGGATTTCAACCACATTTTAGCTAGATTTTAAGCCGCAGTGTAGATTCCAAATGATTTCAAGCAACAACGTTGAAATTAAGCCAGTAACTATAGTCACGGAATGGATTTCATCCTAGCTGAAATCCCTGTCGCACATAATTTATGTAAACTAAATTTCAACTAGATTTAAATTGGATTTCAACCACATTTTAGCTAGATTTAAAATGGATTTCAGACAACTAGGTTGAAATCTAAGTTAGTAGCTGCAGCCACGAAATGGATTTCATCCTAGCTGAAATCCCAGTCACACACAATTTATGTAAATTAAATATTAGCTAGATTTAAAACTGATTTCAACCACAGTGTAGACTCCAAATAATTTCAATCACGTTGAAATCTAGGTCAGTAGCTGTAGTCACGAAAAGGATTTCATCCTAGCTGAAATCCCTGTCACACAGATTTTATGTAAATTTAATTTCAGCTAGATCCACATTTTAGCTAGATTTAAAATGGATTTCAGGCAACTAGGTTGAAATCTAAGTTAGTAGCTGTAGTCACGAAATGGATTTCATCCTAGTTGAAATCCGAGTTTCATAGGATTTATTTTAACTAAATTTCAACTAGATTTAAAGTGAATTTCAACCACATTTTAGCTAGATTTAAAATGGATTTCAGACAACTAAATTGAAATCTAAGTCAGTAGCTGTAGTCACGGAATGGATTTCATCCTAGCTGAAATCCCAGTCACACACAATTTATGTAAATTAAATATTACCTAGATTTAAATGAATTTCAACCACATTTTAGCTAGATTTAAAACTGATTTCAACCACAGTGTAAACTCCAAATAATTTCAATCACGTTGAAATCTAAGTTAGTAGCTGTAGTCACGGAATGGATTTCATCCTAGTTGAAATCCCTGTCGCACAGATTTTATGTAAATTAAATTTCAACTAGATTTAAAGTGAATTTCAACCACATTTTAGCTATGTAGATTTAAAATGTATTTCGGGCAACTAAATTGAAATCTAAATCAGCAACAACAGTCACGAAATGGATTTCAGCATAGTTGAAAATAGGTTTAAACTGCTTCAACTTTTTGAAATGGTAGATTATGGAAATTTGTAACATTAAAACCCTCCCTAAATGTCACAATAGTGATATTATCATCCCAAAATCCTAAAATTACCAATTTGGTGCTTCAAGTTAAATTACAAATTCCTACTGCGTAATCACTACGTACGAAATTTAGATTTCAAATATGTCAAGGTCTTGATTAAACAAAAAGCCGTGGCCAAAATGCATTCACTGCATTAGGTTGCAATTTTTGAGCTTGAAACTTTTCGTTAACCTTAATTTCAGATTAATAACTCCAAATATTACATTCAGTATCTTGGGATTGGAATCTATACGTGACGATTAATGAGGTTCTAATCAGTTGATAAAGATAATTCCTCAAGTTGCTTCCTTTTTTATCTAATTTATCGAACAAAGGCCACAATACTATAAATAGTTGTTGCATTCTTCAAACTAGCCATTAAAAGCATGTAGTATATCAAATTGTTTGACATAACAATACTATTTGACATCACAGCCGCAGTCACGGAATGGATTATCGTCCTAGCTGAAAATCCATCAAAATCGGTTTTCAGCTTGGATGAAATCCGTTCCGTGACCACAGCTAATGCCCAAGTATTTTCAATTCAATGTTATCATTTTATGAAATTCGTCTGTATGTAAATAACAGCCGTAGTCATGAGATGGATTTCATCCTAGCTAAAAAGTCATGAAATGGATTTCCTCCTAGCTAAGATTCATCAAAATCGGTTTTCAACCTAGATGAAATCCGTTCCGTGACCACAGCTAATCCCCAAGTATTTTCAATTCAATGTTAACATTTTAAGAAATTAATCTGAATGTAAATAACAACCGTAGTCATGAGATGGATTTCATCCTTGCTGAAAAGTCATGAAATGGGTTTCATCCTAGCTAAAAATTCATCAAAATCGGTTTTCAACCTAGATGAAATCCGTTCCGTGACCACAACTAATGCCCACATTTTCAACCCAATTTTATCATTTTGTGAAATTCATCTGTAAGTAAATAGCAGCCGTAGTCATGAGGTGGATTTCATCCTAGCTAAAATATCGTCAAAATCGGTTTTCAACCAGGATGAAATCCATTTCGTGACCACAGCTAATGTCTCAGTATTTTCAGCCTAACGTTTCAACCAAAAATGGACCCTCTTGAAATAATCGATTTGTATGTAAATAGCAGCAGTAGTCATGAAACGGATTTCATCCTAGCTAAAAATCCATCCAAATCAGTTTTCAGCTAGAATGAAATCCATTTCGTGACCACAGCTCTCAGTATTTCAGCAGTCTCGGTATTTACAGCCTAACGTTTCAACCAAAAATCAGGGCCCTCTTGAAATAATCGATCTGTATGTAAATAGCAGCCGTAGTCATGAAACGGATTTCATTCTAGCTAAAAAGTCATGAAATATGAAATTCATCAGCAGTAGTCAGTCATGAAATAAATGTCATCCTAGCTAAAAACCCATCAAAATCAGTTTTCAACCCGGATGAAATCCATTCCGTGACCACAATTAATGCCTACATTTTCAACTTAATGGTACCATTTTATGAAATTCATCTGTATGTAAATAACAAACGTAGTCACGAAACGGATTTCATCCTAGCTAAAAATTCATCAAAATCAGTTTCAGTCAGGATGAAATCCATTTCGTGACCACCGCTAAATTCAGGTATCCTTTAAAACTCAAACAGAAAAACCAAAAAAACTGAAAATTACCATCGTTACAGGACGTCCAAAATGACCAGGAGAGCTCCTTACTCCCCAGAAGGTCCTTCTTGAATGGCCCCTTAACACGGTGTATCTATTTTTGTAAGCTAGTGGCGCCATCTAAATTGCGCAAGGCAAAGCTCTTTATCAGTTTTCAAGGTGTTCCAATTATTTGCATATCAACTGAGGTTTATGACACATATTTAGCACATGGATACTACAATTGCAACTCGCCACCAGAGTTTCAAATAACTCGCAATAATTAACTACATTTTCATTTAAAATCCTCTTCGCATTTGCTCCAACTCTCATTTTTCATCCTGATATTTGAGGAAGAGGGTCAAGCACCGATTCACTTTTTTAATTTTATGTTTTTACTTGTGTGGATTTCAGAAGACAAAATACTGGGTCAACAATTTTGAAATAGGACAACTATTTTTCACCAAAAAAAAACCACAACTTCAAACGGGACAGACAATACGAAAAAAAAAAGTGACAAAAATGACGTCTGAAGAAAAGTTGGACACGAGTGGACCAGTGTCCGAAGCATTTTTAGGATTTTATGACATTTTAATATTAACGTTTTTATTGGCCGTCGGTGCTGCATATCTATTTTACCGAAAATTTAAGAAGACTGAGGATGATGATTTTCAGTTGGCCAGATCATTTACGATAGCGTAAGTACTTTTTTTTTAAATTTCATATAAAATATTTAGAATATGTCCACTAGATGACTGATCATGTTGTCAGCGCCATCTGTTGGCAAACGTGTAATTGCAATGTTGTATGTAATGGAACAACTGTTCTAGAATTTCATCATAATCGGTTTTCAGCCTGGATGAAATCCTTTTCGTGACCACAGCTAACGTCTCAGTATTTTCAACCCAATGTTAACACTTGATATAATCGATTTGTGGGTAAATAAAAAACGTAGTCATGAAACGGATTTCATCCTAGTTAAAAATCCATCAAAATAGGTTTTCAACAAGGATGAAATCCATTTCGTGACCACAGCTAATGTCTCAGTGTTTTCAACCCAATGTTTCAACCAAAAATCAGGGCACTCTTGAAATAATCGATCTGTGTGTAAATAACAGCCGTAGTCACGAAATGAATTTCATCCCAGCTAAAAATCCATCAAAAGCGGTTTTCAACCAGGATGAAATCCATTTCGTGACCACAGCTAATGTCTCAGTGTTTTCAACCCAATGTCAACACTTTATGTAATCGAGCTGCATGTAAATAACAACCGTAGGCATGAAACGGATTTCATCCTAGTTAAAAATACATCAAAATAGGTTTTCAACCAGGATGAAATCCATTTCGTGACCACAGCTAATGTCTCAGTATTTTCAACCCAATGTTATTACCACTTGATATAATCGATTTGTGGGTAAATAAAAAACGTAGTCATGAAACTGATTTCATCCTAGCTAAAAATCCATCAAAATCGGTTTTCAACCAGGATGAAATCAATTTCGTGACCACAGCTAATGTCTCAGTATTTTCAACCCTAGGGAAAGCTCTTTCTCAGTTTTCAAGGTGTTCCAATTATTTGCACTTGAAATAATCGATCTGTATGTAATAACACGGAGTCATGAAACGGATTTCATCCTAGTTAAAAATCCATCAAAATCGGATTTCATCCTAGTTAAAAATACATCAAAATCGGATTTCATCCTAGTTAAAAATACACCAAAATCGGTTTTCAACCAGGATGAAATCCATTTCGTGACCACAGCTAATGTCTCGGTATTTTCAACCTAACGTTTCAACCAAAAATCAGGGCTCTCTTGAAATAATCGATTTGTGGGTAAATAACAACTGTAGTCATGAAACTGATTTCATCCTAGCTAAAAATCCATCAAAATCGGTTTTCAACCAGGATGAAATCCATTTCGTGACCACAGCTAATGTCTCAGTATTTTCAACCCGATGTTTCAACCAAAAATCAGGGCACTCTTGAAATAATCGATTTGTGGGTAAATAACAGATGTAGTCATGAAACTGATTTCATCCTAGCTAAAAATCCATCAAAATCGGATTTCATCCTAGTTAAAAATACATCAAAATCGGTTTTCAACTAGGACGAAATCAATTTCTTGACCACACCTAATATCTCAGTATTTTCAACCTAACGTTTCAATCAAAAATCAGGGCCCTCTTGAAATAATCGATCTGTATGTAAATAACAGCCGTAGTCATGAAATGGATTTCATCCTAGCTAAAATCCATCAAAATCGGTTTTCAACTAGGATGAAATCCATTTCGTGACCGATGTCACGATAGGGCTTAATATCTGTAGAAATATTCGGAAAATCAATCCTACCTTTACAAATGTCGAGTATGGGCTTTTCGTACGTGTCCCAATGGTCCCTTGTCGACGACTGAATCCACCAATGTTGTAAACTTAAGGGCCCTTCGCACCATCACGTCCTTTCATTGTGTCTGCTCATTTCCAAATGTTCACAGCTTGTTCTTGATAGTTCTAGAAAGAAAATAAAAATAGTTAAAATTCCTGACTAATTAGTATTCCCAATCAATGACGTAATTTGTCAATTACGCAAAGTTATGCAAATTGATGTCTGCATTCCATTAATCGGCCGTGTGACCAGATTAGTCTTCATAAATCAAAAGTATTTATATTTTGTTTTCCAACAGTTTGTTAGTTAATTAAAGCAGTTAATTAATTAGAAGTACTATAATTACGCTACTTTATTATGAATCCAAAGTATATGGGTTAATTATTTTTTTAATTTTATAATCACAAGGTCAATTAGGGAGATATTATCGTTGCAATGACTAGATTGAATTTCCATATTAGTTTTAATCAACAGATGAATTTCAACAAGGTTGAAATCCATTCTGTGACTTTGAACAGCTACTGACAACATCAGCTGTAATCACGGAATGGATTTTTTTCCTAGCTAAAAACCGGTTTGGATAAAATTTGTATAAATACATTTTAACCAGATTTCAAGAATATCTGTTTTCAAAAAGGCTGAAATCCATTCTGTGACTATTAACAGCTACTGACAAAATCAGCTGTAGTCACGGAATGGCTTTTTCCTAGCCAAAAACCAGTTTGGATAAAAAATGAATAAACTATGTACATTTTAACCAGATTCCAAGAATATGTTTTCCAAAAGGCTGAAATCCATTCTGTGACCATGAACAGCTTCTGACAACATCAGCTGTAGTCACGGAATTGGTTTTTCCTAGCTAAAAACCGGTTTGGATAAAATTTGTATAAACTACATTTTTTTCCAGATTTCAAGAATATGTTTTCAAAAAGGCTGAAATCCATTCTGTGACTATGAACAGCTACTGACAACATCAGCTGTAGTCACGGAATGGCTTTTTCCTAGCTAAAAACCGGTTTGGATAAAATTTGTATAAATAAATTTTAACCAGATTTCAAGAATATCTGTTTTCAAAAAGGCTGAAATCCATTCTGTGACTATGAACAGCTACTGACAAAATCAGCTATAGTCACGGAATGGCTTTTTCCTAGCTAAAAACCGGTTTGGATAAAATTTGTATAAATAAATTTTAACCAGATTTCAAGAATATCTGTTTTCAAAAAGGCTGAAATCCATTCTGTGACTATGAACAGCTACTGACAAAATCAGCTATAGTCACGGAATGGCTTTTTTTCCTAGCCAAAAACCGGTTTGGATAAAAATTGTATAAATACATTTCAACCAGATTTCAAAAGGCTGAAATCCATTCTGTGACTATGAACAGCTACTGACAAAATCAGCTATAGTCACAGAATGGCTTTTTCCTAGCTAAAAACCGGTTTGGATAAAAATTGAATAAACTACATTTCAACCAGATTTCAAGAATGTGTTGTCAACAAGGCTGAAATCCATTCTGTGACTATGAACAGCTACTGACAAAATCAGCTATAGTCACGGAATGGCTTTTTTTCCTAGCCAAAAACCGGTTTGGATAAAAATTGAATAAACTAAATTTCAACCAGATTTCAAGAAAATTTGTTTTCAAAATGGCTGAAATCCATTCTGTGACCATGAACAGCTAATGAAACTTTACTAAAACTTTACATGTTTGCTTCCCGATGTAGACCGACGCTAGCCGAGCAAGATACCGATGGCAGTTTCATCGCGAGGCTGAAATCCTCGGTGAGTGCGATCGCAAGTAGCGCGAAGACATGTCCATCGGAACATCGGCACAACCATCTTAATAAACATGTTTTATTTCTTTTAAAGGGCCGCACGGTCATATCCTTCTACGGTTCTCAGACTGGCACAGCGGAGGAATTCGCTGGCAGATTAGTTAAAGAAGCCGGTCGTTACGGTCTAAAAGGAATGGTTGCGGATCCGGAAGAGAACGAAATGGTAAGTCGATGTTCGGCAAGCCGCGCAAGTGACCGCACCGAATTCCTAACCGCATCAACTTTTTCAGGAGGAACTAGCGAGGCTATCGGAGATCCCAAATTCTCTTGCCATTTTCTGCATGGCTACGTACGGTGAAGGTGAGCCTCCGGACAACAGCCAAGCCTTCTACGACTGGCTCAAAGAAGCGGATTGTGATCTCAAGGGTGTAACATACGTGGTAGGTAGTACTGCGACTAAGCGTACGTTAGACGTAGTCGCTAGTGCCGCGACAATATTAGAAGTTTGAAAAAACACCACATTATTTGGTTGCAGGTGTTTGGGCTGGGCAACAAGACGTACGAGCACTACAACGCCATGGGCATCTTCGTGGACAAGCGGCTCGAAGAGTTGGGAGCAACTCGGATCTTTGAATTGGGACTGGGCGATGATGACGGAAGGTCGGTCATCGACGAGCAACTTCAAAATCTGTCACCTCGTATATTCATATTTTCTGACACCTGGTTCATTTCTTGTAGTTTGGAAGAGGACTTTATATCTTGGAAAGAAAATTTCTGGCCCCATGTCTGCGAACATTTTGGATTGGACACAACAGCCACCGACGTGAAGTAAGTGTCGTAGCGCGGACTCTCCTCCTGCATTTTTTTAAAGAGGTGCGAAGGTCGGATACGCGTTAAATATTGATATTTCACTTTGTCGGACAGCATGCGACAGTACAAACTGGTGATTCCAACGGACATTCCCAGCAGCAGAATCTATCGAGGCGAAGTGGCACGGCTCGGAACTTTCGAAGACCAGAAAATGTAAGAAGTCTGTTTTTTCTGTTGTGATTGTTTTTCTCCGGCAAGCCCTCGTTCACATCGCAACCTCTCGGACATTTCAGGCCTTTCGACGTGAAGAATCCGTACTTGGCAAAGGTCACCGTAAACCGAGAGCTGCACAAGGGCGGTGATCGTTCTTGCATGCACATAGAGTTGGACATCACGGATTCCAAAATCAGGTGCGGTCCTCGTAAAATACCTTCGGCCGACTCTGAGGTGGCACGTCTGCATTCTTAACACGTAAATCCGAATTTGCATCCCCAGGTACGAGACCGGAGACCACGTTGCAGTATTCCCAACCAACGACCCAGAATCCGTGGACAAGATCGGCAAGCTGCTGGGCGTAGATTTGGATGAAGTCTTCTCGTTGGTCAGCATTGACGGTGAGCATTGTGACGTATACGAGAGGTAGACATTGCCGACGGCACGACTAAATTCCATCGATTCTTGTAGAGGACTCCCACAAAAAGCATCCGTTCCCGTGTCCGTGTTCCTACAGGACAGCTTTGATGCATTACTTGGACATAACCTGTCATCCTTACACACACGTTCTCAAGGAAATATGCGAATACGCCAGTGATCCCAAGGAGAAGGAAATGCTGAAACTGATGAGTTCGACTACGGCCGAAGGAAAGGTGAGTATCCGGCGAGTTTTTCCAGAAATTTTATTTGGAACCGAAGGCTCGTTTGGTAAACTCGTCCGTCTCGTCGTAGGCTCTCTATCACGAATGGGTCCATGGCAGCTGCCGCAACATCGTCCAAATCCTCGAAGATCTTCCGTCGCTGAAGCCGCCCTTGGAGCACTTGTGCGAACTTCTTCCGCGCTTGCAGTCCCGTTACTACTCCATATCTTCTTCGGCTAGGGTAAGGCTCCGAGAAGTTATCGAAACTAATTTCGCCGTCCACTGTTTTCGGCTCGTGCTCACGTGCCCTTTGTTTCTCTCGCTCAGGTGAGTCCCGAGAAAATCCACATCACCGCAGTGCTGGTGGACTACGAAACTCCCACCGGACGCAAGAACAAAGGTGTGGCCACTCACTGGTTGGCCAACAAGAGGCCCGACAACGGCACTATACATAAAGTCCCCATATTCGTCAGAAAATCACAATTCCGCCTGCCCGCGCAGCCCACAACTCCGATCATCATGATTGGTCCCGGAACCGGTCTAGCTCCTTTCCGTGGCTTTCTTCAAGAACGCAACCTACAAAGGACCGAAGGCGAGTTTTTCCGCAATATCCAAGTGATGTTTAAGGCTCTTGCAGGGCTCGGTCCGTCACGCTAGATATGCCATCTAGTAGGTGAATCGGCCCTTGCCAATCCGAACACAAATTAAAACCAGTTTTTTTTTGTAAATATTTTAGGAAAGCCGATCGGCGACACCTTTTTGTATTTCGGATGCCGTAAGCAGAGCGAAGACTACTTGTACGAAGAGGAGATAAAGGAGTATCTGTCCAACGGCACGTTGACCAATGCTTACGTAGCGTTCTCCAGAGATCAGAAAGAAAAAGTTTACGTGACCCATCTACTTCGACAGAACAAGGAGGAAATTTGGAAAGTCATAAGCAATGCCGGACATCTTTACATATGCGGGTGAGTAAAGAAATGTTGACCGAACAAAAACTAGGACAGAATTGTGTGGCTGGATCGATCGCCGCGAATATTCGGCACCGGCCCTTTGCAATTCGTTAGATGAGAGGGGGTCTACTGCTTAAGAACTACCGTATTTTACGGACTATAAGACCCTTGTGGAACGAGCGCTTTTATTAGACCAAGACCAATCGGGGCTTAACGGCTTCCCACGGCATCGAATATATGGCCATTTTTAAGACTGTCGGGAATTTTAAATCAAACACTGGACATTTGTACGAATTTTGGAGGCAATTTTTTGAAGAAAAATACTTGAGAAAGTTGTTTAAAGGATAAACTAAACCTTACCTTTAACTTTTGCTTTCTAGAGATGCTCGGAACATGGCCCGAGACGTTCACGCCATTATCAAGGACATCTGCATGGAGAACGGCAAGATGACGGAACCCGATGCCGCTAAATTTATGAAGAAGATGGAATTCCAGAAGAGATATTCTGCCGACGTGTGGAGTTAAGATGCCGCTCGTTAGCCAAACATGTTTCAGTCTTTGCAATCCCGTCGCATCGTCAAAGAGTTCCACTCCCGATTCACGGTCGCGAGATTGCCACAACCTCCACGGACAACTGCAGCGAAAAATCAAAGCGTTAAACAACTTGGTAGCTAATCACAATTTCCGCCTTAATTTATCTAAAATATATTTTCTTTTTCTCAAATAATAGAGAAAAAATGTATATTTTAGTGATACAAATTTTTAAAAAAAAGGTGACCATCTGATGAAGTGCTTGCGCTCTAAAAGTTCCCGAAGCACCGTGCACCATTTTTTAACCGAATCACAATTCCCGTTGATCTGGAAATCGATCCTGGTCAATTCATCGTTTTAATAAATTACAATAAAGAAATCGTTTCTTATTATCTAACTTAACGGTTAACCATTATCGCTATATGAAAAAGTTTTACTAGCTAATAAAAAAACATTGGTATTGTTACAAATGCAAGGGTCTGAAATTCCTTCAATGGTTCGTCAATCATCGAAGCTTACTAAAGTAAAGTTCGGATTTCCTAAAACTGTAATTATGGAATTTGCATCGTGTTAACCGATGGCGAGTTGCGCCAACAGTCTGTTTGGTATCGGCAACTCCGAGCAGTTATAAAAAATTACAAAAATCTGAATAAAATTTATTCCAATGTTATTTGCAGTTTTTTTTGCCAACGAACACGAAATTGCGTGTAAAAATTTCAATACGGAATACTGCCGCCTTTGGCCGCAACACACATTCAATTTGTCGCTGCATCGAATCAATGCTCGAACAATACTCTCGAAGCGTATCGCAGTGGCACACTTGGGAATTCGCGTTCCGAGGCTGCGAACGATCCGCGGATGCAATTCCCGAGCGCTTGTTGTTCCAGCTTCAATTAGAATTTGAAATTTGTGACAGATTTGTGAAAGTAGATCACGTGACATATCGTTCGAAAGCTCGCTTTTCAGGCTTTCGACTGATGTCCCACTTCTTAAAATCCGGCAACAAATAAGTCTTTTGGAAATTAAAAGATGAGACTATGCGAGCGGCAGATTTAAACGACACGTTACAACAGAGATCGCTCTGTGTTGAGAGTCTGGGACCGACTTACTCCACAGAGCCATTGGGGTGTTGGTGTTCCGTCGTAATCGGCATTTCCCGGTAAATGCCGGGGTCGTTTCTCTAAAAATTGGCCGCAACCTCTTCCGATCCATTACAAATTACTAAATATACAAGTTCAAAACCCTAATCCGAATTGTTAGGATCTATTCGAGCATATTTCAAGAATCGCCCCTTCAATTTTCAAGGACCGTCTCCCACGATCAATTACTCCAGTATTTTTCTAAACAGATTTTTCACTTCGTGTCTGAAAATTTGAATTTTCAGATTAACGCGATTTCCCGATGCGGCCTGAAAATATTACTGATGGTTGGTTGGTTGAAGTTTAGGGGCCCAAAGACCCGAGGAACCCCCCGGCATCTGCCTGGAAACAACTGTGGAAAACCGCGAAAACCAGTCGGAGTAGCCGACCCGGTCGAGAATCGAATCCGGGTCTCCCGATTGCCCGGCGGATAGCGTCACCACTAAACCGCCTGATGTCTAAAAGTTTCGAGTAAATTTCCCGATGACTAGACATCTTCATATTTTCTTAAACTACAAATCGAAGGTTATAATTGGGTTTAGGAAGAGTAAATTCTAAGACCATTCCTACCTGGGCTTTAACGAAGACCTACGCAACCATCCGATGACTCCTCGTGATGAGAAACGGGCACCCGCGATGGAATACTCTGTATATGCGTAGACGTGTAGAATATATAGATTAATAAAATGTTCGATACCCAAATAGCAGGCGCAGTGTCCTAAAAATGGGCACGGACTCACCGTCTAGTACTGCGTAAGGAAAATTGTTGATTGTAGGGTATCGAATTGAATTGAACGCAGGAACTTTCATCCATTTTGACAGTATTTTTAATCATTAAACTTCACGATAATTGAAATCCAATGATTCTTCGCTATTATTTACAATAGTAATGGGTATTTAATAATGATGCGTTTTGAAAAAAAACTGTACAAACCCCCTGTTTGGAAACAAATTATTAAAAACCGTGCACATTTCATTGCTAGAAAGGTGTGGAGTTATAACAAAGTAGTCAGGTGTAGTTTCTGCAAAAAACAAAAACAGGCAAGATCTATGAAGAAATATAAAAAATAACGAGGAAAAAGAAACAAAACATTGAAAATGATGAAACCCGAGTAATATTAAATGAGCTAAATGATCGACTATCTTACGAGATCTTGTCATTTGGACCCATTCTGCACTACGAGGGCCAAATAGGGGCCATCACCTACCTGGAGATTTTGACAGCAAGGGGGACTAACTCTCGACCGTCAGCATCGGCTTACGGATTCTTTGAAACAAACACAAAAAGAACTAGAGATGACCGGTTCATCGGCACTGTCGGAAGAAGCTTGAAAAGACGTATCCCGCCTTCCTAAATTGGATGCATTCAACATTTCTTATTAACGTAAGGATGAAAAAATACGAATTGACACTAATCCGTGTTCCGACGAGCGTCACTACGGTAATAAATTGAAATTCCGGTTATCGCAAATCGGCTAATCCGAAACAAGTCCCTCAAATTTCATCATCCATCAAATATGGTGTCCGGTCAATTCATCGCACGGTTGTGCAGATCTAAAAAATGCTGAGGTCAAGCCCCGTTCGCACGAGGCCGCATCAGCCGGTTTGCCGCACGAGGTTTTTTTCAGCGGCGCATGCTTTTCAATCCGTGCATTCACACGAGACGTGGACGTATCGTGTGAACGCACAGATAGGAACGCGTGTGCCACTAATAAAAACCTGGCGGCAAACCAGCTGATGTGGCCTCGTGTGAACGAGGCTTTAGGTTAGGTCTGGTTAGGTTAGGTTTGGTCCTTTGCGAGGAAATGTTTGCAAGTAATTGACCGCAAATTATCAAATATTTCAATATTTACAATTTTGAAATAAATAACATATTTTTCTTGAAGCGACCATTACGTTTGAGACATTTTAAAGTCAAATTTTTCCATTTGAATTTTTAATAAAGTCGCAAACATTTGAACATCGAACACGAAAGAAATAATTTCCTTGCTCTTTTTCGCTCTCGACGTTGAAATACTTCCGTATTTAGTTTTTGAAAAAGTAAAAAAAGTAAATATTTCAACATCGAACGCGAAAGTGGTATAAATAACATCTTTGATATAGCTATTACAACATTTCACTTTCAAAATTGTAAGCATTGGCAAGTTATCCGACTGAAAGTAGCCTCGCTATAAATTATTACTCGACGATCGTCTTCCGAACGCCGACCGTCCGACAAAACGACATCACAACTGGAGCAGGGTCGATGATTTAGCTCTTTTAATATTTCTGCGCATTCTCTAGAAGATGCAACGACATGAAATGAACAAGGCGAGCTTGGTCAAACGTGACAAAAAAAAATGCCGGCCAAATGCAAAAACCGCAAGTTCCTTCCAGGCTTGCTCAACGTCCAAAACTATGTACACGATGGGCCTAAATTAAGAATTATTATTACACGATCACAACTCCGGTGATTATCAAGCTCACCTGTGAGACACCGACCGATGAGGGATTTTTTTCTGGTAAATAGGGAGAGAGGGGAGAGCACTGTTCCAAAAGAAAGGATGCAATGTCCCGCACGCGTGTCGACTGGTGGCACGACTGCGCGTCTTATCCGGTTTTGTCTTTCGAGCGGAGGTCGGCACGTTTGCTGAAATACTAAAGACCGTGTCGGAAAGGTGCGACGGACAAACGCGCAGTTTTCCAGCCGCAACCTCGCTTTGAGAATTCCGCCGCCGCGGGATCGCAGTTACGTGAAGGCGGTGGTTCTCGCAGCGCAGTCACCGAGAGATGAAATCCTGGATGAAAAACCGAGATGAATTCTGGCGAAATATGTACAATTTTTGTTCACGGCAGGATAGCGTTCCCGTCCGAAAGTTTATCTTATTTTTTAGTATTACCTTCCTTGTTTTTTTAAAAAATTAAAAAGTACGGAAAAACGAAATACGGGGAGCCGACGTGGCTTAATTGAGCGTCCCCCGGCACTGTGGGGCGCCGCACAAACAAGGTATCTTGTCTTCTTCGATGGGGAATTTGTAATCGTAGGTGATTTCTTCGTTCACGTTAATGGGTTGCTTAGAATAAATGACTATTTTCTTATGTCCTTCCACAGTGACGACTTTGGCGTAGCAATTAGGCTGCAGATATAAAAAGAGGAGTGTGTAAACATGGCAGCAAGATGGGACACCTTTCATCGAAAAGAGGTGCGAAGGTCTTTCAGGGCCACGCCTGTCTTTTGGTCGATTTCCGCACAATAAGGGCCAACTACCAATTTTTTTCTTAAAAGGGGGCCCGAGGGATGTTTTACCCCCATTTCTCGCGTCAGTAGCGACTTGGACATCATTGTTAGATTGAATTTCTACCAAATCTGGACATTCGCCAGGAAGGCTATTCCATCGTCTAATCGCATGCAAAAAGAAGGAGCATCCGTCTTGGCACGAAGCTCGGTCTCAAAGGATTTGAGTGATTATGTCTACTCCTAGAGTGGTCGTTACGCGTTAATATACGGGAAACAAGATGTGAATTAGGAGAAAGATTAAAAAGTTTGAATAACACCGTAGATAACTTAGCGTCTGGACCTCGATGTGTCCCAATTTAGAGAGTGGAGCATTTCTGCAGCACTCGCAGAATGTTGGCAATTGCTCTTAACAAATCTGGTTGCCCTACGCTGGACCATCTCTATATCTTGAATATGAACCATCCCGTGAGGGTCCCAAACAAGAGCGCAATATTCCAACTTAGGGCAAACCAGAGTCGATTAGCCCGGTTTCCTTTACATTTCCCGCACATTCTCGAAACACGAGTCGAAGGAATCAAAGGCGTTGGTTCGCCACACCAACAATTTTTGTGAAACGGTGATTCCGAGATGGGATTTTGGTAATATAACTAATTAATTAATTAATAACTAAGTAAAAGTTAATAACATGCTATAGAATAGCAACATGGTAACACTAAGGGGCTGCTAAAGTTTGGCTGCGGTTATTCGAGACACGCCTGTATCGCAACAATGTGTGCGATACATTTGTTGGAAAAAAATCCCCCAAAAAAATCCTCGAATCCGATAGAACTAGACGTGAACTTTGACCAAATGCGGTTCTAGGAGAAATAAAATTGTTCAAAACTCACGTTGCAGCTGTGGTTGATGAACCTGGCGAGATTTCCGCACTTGGTAGCGTCGATGATAGTTTCCAAATCCACCCTGAAGAGATAGCTGCTTCCGATCCCGATCTCTTCGTACTTCCTCTCCCTGATGTCCGCTACGACGGGCCTGACTAACTGGCCCACGTACTCGATGACCATTTCGTCGGCCGCAATAGGTTCCAAGGCAAACAAGCCCCAGTCGTGGATTCCACTCTTGGCGAACTTCAGTTGCTTCTTTCGGAACTATCGGACGAAGGCAAATAAAAAATATGATGGATGGGACAACGCTACGAGAATCAAAGACCCAAGTCTGAAATGTTGTATTCACCTTGAGCTGATTGAATTTCAGGAGATCGCTGTCGGCTTCAATGCCGAAAGATGTGAGCAGCCTTCGCTGGTTGGACCTCACTTCTCTCGTGGTTTGCGCCGCCACCCTCGCTTTGCTCGACGGGTCCTTCTCCTCGTTGCCTCGTCCGCCTCCCAGGGAATGTGTGCCGTGATGTTTGTAGCGCAGCTTCTCCTTCATGTCCAGCTTGTAAAATCCTTCGCTACGAGCGCAACCGGTAGCGTGAAGACGCGGCGAATCGTCTTTTCTCCGCTTTTTCGCAGGCGGGATATTGGTAGGTTCGAACGAGTTAAGGTGACAAACAAAATTAAAACTACGCTCGCCCCAAGGAATCCTTAACGCGCAGAGAGAGGGCAGGGGACCAAACTCGTAACGATGGGCCCTTAAAGTGCAGAGACCAAAGGGAATCTGCATGGGACCTAGGGTGGACTAGCTCCAACCGCGTGGACTTTGACGAGCAGCGGGACAGGGGATCTACAGGAGACCAACGGAGCCCGTAGATTCGGTTCTAAGGTGTCTACGCCCTGGAACCCGCGTCCAATTGTACGGAGACCCGTGGAGACCCACGAAGGCTCGTGCGCCGTAAACGTAATCCGAAAGTCGGCCTGAGCAAACCTAGAACAGCCCTAAAGACCTAAACCGACCGTTTTTACAGCTTAATCTGCGAAAATACTTTAGGGCACCGTTAAATCTCCGTACAATCGGACGCGGGTTTCCAGGGCGCAGAGGCCCGGTCACCGTAGATTCTAACCCTGGGTTCTAAATTAGCGGTCCCCGGTAAGGTGCCCATTGACGCCCAACACCACACTCCTGATTCCTAACCACGTAGGGACCCAAATCCGACACCACTTCCGCGAAATGGGCAAAAGTAACAGAAATACGCGCTAAAAAAGGATATGAGGATGGTCCACCCAGTGGGTGTCGTTGAGCCAATAGTTCTGATTGTCGTCTTGCAGCATCATCTCGTAGCTCCTCTTAAGGTAGCCAATGTCTTCCACGTCGATGCCGGTGCTGAAGAACTCGCACATTATTTGCACTTCCTCCATGACTTGACGCTTGGGAAACATAGCCGCCTTTTCCTTCGAGGGGTCCATGTGAGGGTCGTAGAGGGGATGCCGGTGCTCGTTTCGGAGTTTCACCTTGCCCTTGGGTTTCACTTGGACCGCCGAAGGTGGCGGTGGAGTCCTGGGCTTGGTGTACTCGTGGTCAAACTTGACCACTTCCGAAACGGATTCGGGCGGCTCCGGCCCTTGGGCCACGGAACTGATCACATCGTCCAAACTACTGCCCGAAGCACTGAGCGGGTGCTTGGGTGAATCCACGCTCACGATCGAGTCCACGTCCATGGGCTCCTCCAACTCCGTCGACTCCCCGCCCTCCTTCGCCCTGACCTCGGCCGGGGGTAAGCAGTACGAGTGATCGGAAAACAGTTTTTCGTCCGACAGCTCGTCGTCTTCCAGCTCGCTAACGGCCCTAACCTCGCCCGGAGCCGCACCGACGCTTTGAACACATTTACTGGAATAATCGTTCGTTACCAAATCCCCGTTAACGGGGGCCTCCGTGGCAATCCTCGGAGTGGCCTCCTTCTCCGAAGACGACTGGTCCGACGAGCTCTGCCTAAACATAAACGAGAGGGCCACGAGAGCCTCCGCAGCGGACGCTTCGTGCTCGTTGCCCAGCCGTTGCTTGAGGTCCTCGCTCTCCATCGGCGGGGACTCCCGACCCGCTCGATTGTCCCGCAACTCGGATTTCGGCGGCTCGGGGGTGAGCCTAAACAGCGCCTCCTCCACTAGTTGTTTGGCTTTCTCGGCAGACGCCGTCAATAAGTTATCTTGTTCGTTATCGGTTGTTCCCACGTCTGCCGCCGATTCTGAGTCCTCGACTGCGGTGTCCATCGTCGTCAGCGCCTCCTCGCTCACCTCCGCCACGGATCTGTCAGGGAAAGAAGTTTATTTTCACCGGTAAACTGGACTGCGCTACAAATGTGAAGATGATATTTATGATAATCCGCTCTCACTTTTGGGGAGTCGTTAAAATATCTTCAAAATCGCTTTCGGATTCCTCGGATTCCGATTCGCTTTCGTCTTCCGATTCGGCGCTGCTGACCGCCTCGCTCTCCGACTCGTCAGAGCTTTCCTCGACGGTGCTCTCGTCTGGAACGGCCACAAATAAATGGCTTAGACGTAAAGAGAATCGCCGACGTTCGCACAAGACCAACTTCGCTAAACCACTAACCTTCGGACTCTGCTTTTTCGCTTTCGCTTTCCGATCCCGACGTCTCCCAGTCGTCGTCCTTCCTCCGTTTCCGAGGACTCCGACTGGCCTCGTCAGTTCCGTCTAGGAAGGAGTCTTGCTCGTTGTCAGATTCTTCGTCGAGCCTCAACTTGCTGTCTTCGTCGTCCAGCGGCGGCGGAGAAGGGGGCTTTATCTTCCTCTGTAAAACCAAGAAATTGTTATTTTCGCTCGAGTCCATTCCGGATCTTTCACACGATGGCCCTAACATTTCCGCACCGAATGTCACTAAATTGAATCGGTGGACTAAGGGCATAAAAGCTTTTAGAGGAACAGTTTAAGGCATGCGTGAACGGGAAACTACGTGCGAATCGAGCTTTCGGTATTGCCGAACCTTTTGATGTCGATGTTTACTAAAACAAATGCCCTAAACGAAAAAAAATTCACACTGACCCTGAAGGAGGGCATCTTCGGCATGGCCGCCCGAAGTCCGAGTCCCAGCCCGCCGCTAATCCCAAGACCAAAAGTGCGGTTTTCGGTGTTGGCGTTGAACAGAGATGATATGGAAGACCACGCCGGCGGCTGAACGACTGCCACTGGGACCTTATCGACTGCTTCATTAGGTACGGGGAATATCGGCGCGACTTTTGGCTGTTTAGGACACAGAATGGGTACGGATTAGAGTACAATGAAATTTCTGTTTCTGTGCGCAAGTGGTTTTTACTCGCAAATCAAAGAGCCGAGACTGCGTCCAACGACCGAGATGTCATCGAATCGGGACGACGGCTCACCCTTTCGATTCGATTAGTAATCCCACAGAAGTAACGAAATATGACTAGAAACCTTAAATTGCTGTTCGTGGTCGTCCCACCAGCGTTCAAAGCTTCGAAAGGCCGAATTCTCGACCATTTTCTTGCACAAATCCCTCCGCATTATCTGTTTCAGTTCTGAAGCAACTATGTCGACAACACCCCTACAAACAAAAAAAGACGAATGATGCCGACAATTCCTCGGACAACTCTGGAACAGGCCGTAATCCCACCACGCGGAGTTTACCGCACCCAAACCCAAATCTAAGCAAACGAGAACTTACTGAATGGTGAGCACGTGAGGATCTTCGGGAGGCTTGTTAGCGTCGGCCTCCGGCTGCTGCGCGCGTCCCTCCTGGTTAGGGAGAAAAGTCTGCTGAAGGGTCGTGGGTTGCGTAAAATAGGCGGGGTGATGATAGGGCAGCGCGTAGCCGGCCATGCCGGTGAGCCGCGGCGCTTGGAGGGCGTAGTGCACCGCCGTCGACGCGGCCACAGACTGCGCGTTGGCGTACCGGATCGGAGAGTACAGAGAAGGGTAGGAGAACTGCTGGGACATCGTCGGGGCCCAGGAAGCGGGCGTCGCATATCCGTGGTTCATGAACGGCGGAGGCAGCGTGGAGTTGTGGGGGAGCAGCTGGGCCGGGATGTGGGAGATGGCCGCCGACAAATGCATGTGCGACAACAGACCGGGGGGAAGGTTCTCGTAGCCGTGCATGGCGAGATGATGCATAGTAGTCACGTGATTCGGGTAGAGGGCGTTAAAGCCAGCGCCGTAACCGCCCATCATCGTCTGCTGGCCTTGAGCCACGGAAGATCCCAGCCCAAACGCAGACCCATCCGACATGTGAAAGTCCTTGTCGGCGGACTGCACTTCGATGATTTCCTCGCTGCTGCTGATGGACGCCAGCGACATCTTGTCCTCCTCGTCCGAAGCGACGCCGTTTTGCATCGCGTCTTGGTCACCGTACAACGTTTCGTCCTCCTCGGACTCGATGGCTTCGCACTCGGACTCCTCGCTGTCCTCGTCGCCGTTTTCAGTCCTAGAATTCTCGTCTTCGAGTTCCGCCTCGCCGTTATGGTCCGGATCGTCCGAGGGGCCGTTCCTCTCGGACGCTTCGGCCTTCCGTTTCTCGGCACTGACCTTGTGCCACTCAAGATACGTCGACATGGACAGAAACGGCGAGGGAGGATCCTCCAGAGGGCTGTCCAGATCTACGACTTCCTTCTTAGGCGCCACTCTGGCCACCTTGGGAACCTTGGGGGCCTTGGGAACTTTGGGAGCCTTGGGGACTTTGGGAGTCTTGGGGGCTTTGCGCACTTGAGGAGGAGGAGGTGGAGGTTTTTCCTCGCAAGGAGGCGGCGGCTTGGGTGGTAAGGGGGGCAAAGGGGGAGGCAGAGGTCCGGCATCGACGACTTCCGCTAACGACGGGATGGGCGGATACCTGGGCAGCGTCTTGGCATCGCTCTCCCCACTCTCGGGGCCGGGTTTCGAGAAGGGCTTGAAGTCCATGGCGAAGAGGTGCCCTTTGCCGTCGGTCTGCTTAAGGAGGAGCTCTATCCGAGAATCCAACGACTCCCGCTCTGGACTCTGCTTGTCCGACTGCGGGGTCGGCGTTTCGGGCGGCGTGGTCCACTGCTGCTGGCTCGCCGCGAGGGGGTGCATCGCCGTAGCGATGGGACTGTTCGGATCCCAGGACGTCGGGGGCGGCGGTTGGAGCGCTCCGTCCCAGTGAGGGGCAGGCGGCGGTGGGGGGAGCGGGGGCTCGTGCACGGGAAGGGGCACGGAGTAAGTCATCGACGTCAGCGGGTACTGAGTCCCTCGAAACGCGTTGCCGTAAGCGGGAGTCCCAGACTGGCTGGGCGGCCTGTACTCGGCAGGCGTTCCTTTGTACGTAAACCCTCCGCCGTCAAAGCTCAACGGGGTGGACTGATTGGACCGGTAGCCAAAGTCCGACTGCACGCTGTAGCTTCCCAAGTCCGAATGAGTTCCGACGAAGCTGCCTTCGGACGGACCCGTGGAATAGCCAAAGTCGGACTGTGCCGGAGTGATTTCGTGGTGAAACTCGGGGTGGGCGGGAGGGTGCACGGGCTGGGGCGGAGGCGGCGGCGGGGGAGGTGGAGGTGGTGGCGGCGGCGGGCAGCTTTCCGGCTGCTGAACCTGTTCGACGCTTGCTTTTTTTTCTTTGGTTGTAGTAGTAGGCGTATCGACCGCGCTGTTTCGCCGCCTAGGGTCTTGCGTGGACTTGCGCTTGTCGTCCACCGCCAGTTCAGCCACGATGGCGGACAGCGGCCGGTCAGACGATAACTCGTCGAAAATCTTCAGGCATTCCTTACCTAAACGAAGCATTGAAACATGTTTACTCTTATCCCTTTAACGGGCAAACTTCCCGTTTAACGGATCTTCGACTACTTTTTTATAGTTTTATCGCCGGGTCTTCACCAACTGAGTCGTGATGTTCTCCTCAAAAGTTGCTAATAAAATTCACTTTACCACACGCCCTTGTTAAAACAGCAACATAAAGAGTATGACACCATGTTGTATCCACCAAACGAAGCAAAAAAAACGGGTACAAGTGATCAGGTTTATGGCGCTTCTACCATGACTGTGTATTGCCTGATTCACAATGGGACGACTGACGCTGAAAGTTGAGCGTCACGCGATTTGCGCCCATGTCACGTGACTCGTGACGACAAAGTGACGTTGAAAGCGACGCTGAGAAAGTTGCCCAGCTTTCAACTTTC
>JAUJYV010000878.1:0-25895 GCA_033995625.1 Ophyiulus pilosus
TCGCACAATTCGGGGATTCCCCTATCCACGTCACTCGTTATGCGAAACAAACGCTCGTTAAGCGAGTCATTTTAAAAGAAGTTATATTGCTCGTTAAGCGAGGTTCCACTCTATTTGTTGGAAAAGATTCATAATTACAAATGTATCATTTACAACATCCTGTATAAATTATAGAAAACGGATATTTGATTTTACTAAGAAGGGTCATCAACAAATGGCAAAGGTAAATAAATTACTATGAAAAAGATTCCTGTTTTACATATGAATCCCCCAAAGGTCCACAAATTGGTTCCGCTGACAGCTGTTGGCAGCTATTGGTTTGTATTACGCCTGCTTTATGATTTATATTTTATGTTTCTAGTGCAATTTGGCAGTATGCTAAATGTGAAGTTATTGGACATATTTTCGTTACTGCTTATTTCAAATATAATTCAGAAACCAACTGATGGTTTTAAATACAATCCCGCAGAAGTATGGTTTTTATGTTCCCCTTCACAACCCTGTTCTAGCAAATGTCTGACATAATCACCTACTGCCAGTGCTAATAGTGCTGTCAGATGTATGGCGGCCATTTAACTTCTCTTTAGCAATATATCACTAAATTTATAACTATTCTTTAAAAGAAATTGTGAAAAAAATCACAGACATGTATACAAGTAAATGTACATGACAGTCAATATACGCTACGTGTTTATAGCACTTGCCTGTTAAAAACTTTTAGTTGAAAAGATATTAAAGGAAATCAATAAACGAGTATAGGATTAAGTGAAAGCTATTATTTTCAGCTGATGATGAAAGCTAATTTTTTTTTCTAACGAAATATACTATTCTGGTGATAAAGAAATTTGACGTACAACTCTTAAACTTGCGTGAAACTGCAAGAACCATTTTTGGAGGAGAAAAGTAGACCTTTTTGATATATGTAGGTTGCACAACTGTCTATATTTCATGATATATAACGTCCGGGCTTATGAATAAAGCCTTCTTTATAGACTGTGGCACATTGTGGAACCTTAAATGAAATTCTTCACTAAAATTAAGTTGAAAACTTGCGAAAGATGAGCATTAATCTCCTCCACCGTTGATCTCTACAGACGTTCTTGAACCATGAACCGTGGATTATGAATTTTTCATTCAAAAGAGCTATACGATGAACCCATTAAACGCTCGAAGATGGGATGCTCGATAATGCCATGCTGATTAATGGTCAAATTAGAAGCAGAGGATGAATAAGCCCAAGCCAGTATATAGAACAAACCAGCGACAAAGGAAAGCGTGCCAGCCATCATGTGCATCCAATATTGTATGAATGATAATATTAACTCTCGGAAATTAAGTGAACATTAGCTAAAGTGACAAGTGAAATAAAGTCTTCCATTTCTTCCATCAATTAGACTATGGCCTTATAAAATTCATGGGATCCCAAGTGGTTATCGATATCTCGCCTCAGTGATGCGTTAAGACAAAACGAAATTGCTTTGATCGTAAATTCTGCACAATGGGAAACACCCTTAACACGTGACACAATTCAGCTCATTGAACAAAATGTTCATATGGGTGTTGTGCTTTTCGGCCAAAATTATTAGATCAACAATCTAAGAAATGCTGTCAGATTAAAAAAAAAACCTATGAGACAGTTAAAGAATCATAGTAATCAAACCATAAAAATAATCGGATTTCGACTTTGTATTAGATATATTAAAAACATGATGTGACTGTTCAGCAGCCCAACGAATATTGTAATTAGAAAGTGTGATTTGTTGTTTAAAAGTAATTTTTTATTGAATATAAGAAGCGATAACGTAAACAAGCATCACTTTGCGCCTTAAAATAGCATTCACTCGTATTGCTTATCCCATACTAGAAAGTGAAGCCGGGTTTTCGTGTAACGTTTTGTTTTTAAATGTATCAGTCTTTTTATCATATGGCATTTTACCATTATATTCCCTATAAACAGTTGTGAGGAAGATTAAGGTAATTTAAACATTTTTCCTGAAATTGTTTTCATGATTGTAAAGGGCTAGGATTTTTGTTTTTCGTCGCAGCATATGACGAAGGATATGAGAGTTTAAATTATATCGTCATCAGAAAGAACTCTAGTAATTTTTCACTTCCAGTCACTTTTCTAAAAAAGTGATATATTCAAGCTAATCTACGAGTCTTACACGAAAAATAACGAAACACACTGCGGAGAATTGCTTCGTTTTCAAATAAGTGAACAAGGGGAGTGCAAATCAAGATGCCTCGGAAGGGAAAAAAAAATATGAGAAATTGGATTTCATGTTAGAGGTTAATGATAAATATCGATTTTTCAAAACAGTAGTTCTCCAAGAACAAATATCAAATTTTGGTGTACGAGCCGGCTGGTGCAGAGCTGTAAAAAACTAGGGGATAGAAGACAAAAAAACCTTTAACCTCACTCTTCCTTATACCGAAGAAATTGAAAACGTATCTTATTTAAAGTTGCCCGATCTTTTTTTCTGTACATACGTAGTTAATCAAATTAAATTTAAACCCGTGATTATTGTAATGATTTAAACATATTCGACTTTGCTTGCATAATAACGTGCAATAGGACGTTTCCTACCAATGTTTTATGATTAAAAAGTATTTCTGATAGCCAACGGCAAATATTTGCTTAGTTTAATGAGGTATATTTCACGTTAATTGGATGAATGTCAGAATCTGTATTGCCAGAATAATTAAAAGTGTCTTATATAATGTTTCCCCTATTTGGATAACGACCTCAATATGGAAACAGATATTAACATGAACAATGCTTCGTGACTAAAATAAAAATACTGGATAAAATAGTGTTTTATCGTATCTTGTATACTTCAATTTGACTGAACATTTCTTATGCAAGTTCTTATCTGTTGTTATAACTGATAATTTGCGCATTTCATTTAAGCTCAATTTTATTATTCAAGCCTTGAAAAATACAGGCATAACATTTGCCAATGACAAATGAAATTTGACTGTAACTCGACTCAACTGTCCTTTTACCAAGTCAGAATTCAGGACAATGCAAATTTGTAATAATGGTCTTGCGCTATAATTTTCCACAGTTATTTCCAGGCAAATGCCATGATAGTTCCTCTAAAAATCGGCCGCGACCTTGCTCATTCCCCTCTTCACATCTATGTTAAATTATCAAAAAAATACCAAACAAATCCAAAAACTAAATCGAATTGCCAGGTGGGATGAGTCCCACATTGCATATGCGCTTAGTGGCCTCGCACTATGCAAAAAGGGGTATACCTGTTGCATCCGTAGTATTGCTAACATTGAAAAAATTTACAGATATTTTGCAATGACTGTAATGTATCTAGCAGCTTGCAGTTATTGCTTTTTTACAAGGGTTTCGATTTATTATATTGTTGCAATTTTTTTGAACGTTTGATAGACCTTGGTATGATCAGCGTGACTGCCCATAACCCGGCAAATAAAACGAAGAAAAGTCTGTAACAGAACTTTAAAGCCCTGTAATAACCGTCCTTATTAGCAATTTCCAGACGCAAACAGTCTCCAGGAACAAGCAATGATATCGGCTGGCTGGCAAGCATAAACGGCTTTTTTTACAATTTATAGACGCTGTAAACCAAATGGCAGTCGATTTATCGATGGGCCTTAGGTCTGCACGCGAACTTGTATTTACTTTTCGCCATCCATCGCCCCGTTTCATTGAAATTTATATAAACAGTTGGCTTTCCAAAAGCTCGCTGTAGCCGTAGTGCGGCGAGGCGCCAGTTCATTATAACTTCATTCCAGGAATGCACGCTTGCAATGGCGACGTAATTCCTTCTTAATATATTTATGTGCAATATAAGCTTTTCCCATAACGACTGTATCCAATACGCCAGGGTTTCTAGGCCTCTCCAGGAATCCATCTTCATTGCGCGGGTGAAGACGTGATATCCGAAATGTCCCAAAACTTCATTCTTCTCCCCCAGGGATTTTCCCCACAGTCCCGGTTTCTTCTTCTTTTTTCTTCTCTTCTCTCGGAGAGGTAATAAATATGTGAGGAACGATATATACCTTCCCTCCATGACGATTAGCTCTTCTGCAAAATTGCAATTGCGGCCCACAACGACCGTCGATAACTGCAGCCGGAGTCGGTGAATATTTCATGTGGAGACAGTTTTCTAGATTTCACTACTCTTTTGATGGCAATGAATAAATTGGGAGAACTCTTTCGACCGGGACCCAGCACCTTGCCAGTCCGCATTTGCATATACATTTATGGAATAAAAAATCTTCCGCACATATTGGATTTTTCTTTCTATCCCTACTTCAAAAGGAAGGGTTGTATGAGCGGCGGCGTCAAATGGCGTCTGGGATTCCTGCAGGAACTTTACGCAGTTTTGGCCGAGCTTATGGATGGGCAAATCGCCTGGAAACACTCCAAAAACTTTGGAGGATGGCCGTTTGTGTAGTTCCATTCACTTGAACGTGTGGTGCAAGAAGTCGATTGCTTAGATCTTATAGGTTAGACCAGATGCTGTTTCAGGAATTGGTCTCTGTTCTTGTTCTAAGCCTCTTAGTGGCATATGCGCCTTTACCACTACATTTTCAACATGACCGGATATTTATTTCAATAATCCTTCTGTATATAAAGATTGCAACAGAAATGCATTGCTGTATGTAAAGTTTTTGTTCTTGTTCTAAGCTTCTTAGTGGCATATGCGCCTTTGAAATTGCATTTCCAACATGGCAACATCCAAAATCCCCCTGTAAAAGGTCGTGGCCATGTTAAATGAACATACAATGTTAATGCTATAAATATCACCAAGAGGAGGGACTTAGATTATCCCTGGATGTTTTCATACAAGGTGGCACATGGGGATCCACTTGAGGATTCAAGTCCATTCACACGTGGTGTAAGAAGTTGATTGCTAAGATCTTACTGTATATACTTGCTGACAACCTTATGCTGTCTAATGAATTGGTATTTGTTCTTGTTCTAAGCCCATTAGTGGTATATGAGCCTTTGGAATTGCATTTCCAACATGGCAACATCCACAATCCCCGTGTATGTTAAGAATGCAATTGAAATACATTTCTGTAGGGTGAAGATCATGGTAAAAGGTCGCGACCATGTTGAACATGCAATGTTCACATTAAATGTCACCAAGACGAAGGGTTACCACTTGATGTTTTTATGCAAAGTGGCATATGAGGATTCACTTGAGGATTCAAATGCGATAAGCACATCGATGTTGGTAGTCATATTGATGACATCCAAACATACCAAAATCAATGTCGACGAAATCCATTGCATTGCTATGGAGTTACATGAATAAGTTGACATGTCTTCATGCAAGAAAATGTGGCACAGAATATCTACGTAGACTATATTTTCAAAAATGTTATAAACACTTTACAGCAACGCAAATTATCCTTTAAGTAAACCAAAAACACGAAGTTTGTGAGTTGTATATCATTCCAAGCATCCATGTTAATTAAAGAAGAAGAAGATGAAAAAAATGTGGATACAACGTTAATTTGTAATTAATTCACGAAAGCATGAATCAGCGAGGGATATCCTTGACAGATTTGCTCGGCTGCTTTTCAGAGGGCAATTTCGTAGAATGGCCATGAGGGACTTTGCTCATTAATTCCTAGCCCTGTGATTGCTATCATCGTGAATCTCATCTTCTCAAAATTTCTCCACAGTTCGTTATATCAGGCAATAACAACTGCACAAAAAAAAAGTCTCCGGATAATCCCTTCTACGTGATCGATCTCCAATCTTCGTATTGTTTAATAGGATCCAGACAATCGAATTGTTCTGACCTGATTACATTTACTTTGAGTGGCAGTCGAGATAATTTCGTTTGTCTCACGAGAGCCCAAGACAAAATGAGAAATTCTGTTTTCCTGGATCTGTCGACATGATAAGGGTTGATATAAGGCGTCCAGAAGACAGAAGAACGTGGGTGAAGGCAGCTGGCCGAGATATTAAAATACGGCGCGAGACTAACTGGCAGCGCAGATATGAACCACCAACGCCGGAGTGATGTTTTATTAATAATGATTGCCTAAAAGTAAAAAGCTTTTAAGGAGCTAAAAAATGGCAGATCAAATCCTCATTAATATTGCATGTAAGATGTGGTAAGTAAGTGCAAACAAATTGACGGCGTTTCATTAAAAAAGCATTGCATAACTCACGTTACGTAATTCTCTTTTGTTTTAACAATTCTTCCACCCCTCGCCCAGCCTCCCACGACCTCATCATTCCAAGCGGTTCCAGAAAACCACTTCACCAACGCAAATGATGCTCTTTAGGTACATTCAACAGATTATCGAAAACTGCGATGGAAATCAAAAGTTCACATCAAGAAAACCTGAGGTGTTTTAATAGTTGAAAAACAGTGGAACATTTACTTTTCAAATCTCGATAATAAAATAGTCCTAGTACCCCTGGTGGAAAAGTTATATATGGTCATGTATGGGCCATATATAGTCACATAAAGGCTATGCATGGATCATACTTGGTCCTTGAAGGGAAATAAATTGCCATGTATGGACCATACTTGACTTATTAAGGGCCAAATATGACCTTTCATGGGCCATATATGAACCATATTTGACAAATGATGGGCGGTTTGTGCCTTAATTAGCAACTGATTATTCATCTATTAGCAATTCGGCTATAATAAGCGACATATTGCCACATGGAATGGGCAAGTATCGCCATACATGTATGTATATATCGGGGAGTATGGTCATACCTGGCCATTTATGGACTTATTTGGCCATATACATGTCCAGAAGTGTCCAATTTCTGGTCTAGCCATTTTCGGAATTAGCTATATATACGTATGTCCATACATGACCCATATTTGCTTTTTTTCCACCAGGAGCAATAACAAAAAGTATTTTTGCTTTTCAGATAAGTTTTTTAAATTATACACGTATAGAAAGACATTTTGTCTGCGTGACAGCTTTTGAAAAAAGTTTTCACTATATTTCTCATATTGACATTATGTTAAGTTAACTTAATTAACATGTCATTATCAAGAGCTGGGTGGTTCAGTAGACCTGGGATTGAAACTCTTCTTTTAATCACATTTTCAAAGTCTTCAAAGGATCAGATCACTTAGTGGACCATAATAATATGCAAATTCTGGAAAAACTAATTTAAACATGTGCTCTGAAAGTTACTTTTAAATTTACGTTGCATTATTTCGTACCAGTTGGATTAACATCGGTGTGTAAGATGGTAGAAATTGTGGCGTCCTTATATCGGTGACTAAATTAGGAAAGGACTTTGCCTGCCGAGAAGACACTTTTTCACGAAAAAAAACAAAAAAAAAAACAACATCTGCCACGAGAAACTAAATTTTGAATTTATGATGCAGTGTGGAATGAGAAAACGGGGTGTTAAGATTTTTTTAATGCTGTATTGCGAAAACGCATCTTTGGCATTATTGGTAGCGGCCTGTTTTTTTGTTTATGAAGAAAAACGCCTTTTCAACAAGGAAAAAACAAAAAGGCGAAGAATGGTAGGCAACAGCTTTCTTCAATTTAAAATCGCATCAGCCGAACCCTAGGCCATTGACGTCAGCCAGTTCCTAAAGGCTGCACTGTAAGCAGTGGCTTTCCCAAAGGTGCACTTTTAAGAGTTCAAGTTTCTCGAAATGCTTGTCAGGTTTTTGAAAAGGCAAATAAAGACTTGCTAATAACCCGAGGAATTCCTGTTGCACTAAATGGACTGATCAATGTTTCGAAACTTTGATTATACACTACCTATTTAGGTATAAAAATCTAAGCTGTTATAATAAAAGTGTAGACATACTGTAGAATTTAAACAATGAAAAATTTTAATTGTATTTTACACTTTAAGAAGATGCCAATGGTGCTGCCACCTTATGCCCGAAACCAACAACATGCCTTCAACTTCCCCCCTCTTTATTTAAGCACCTCTTTGGATTAAAGGCCGGTATGCACTAGAGGAAATATGAGGAAACACGAAAGAAAAACACGGTTTTCAAAACATGTTTTCAATAAAAGTTTGCTTACCAGGTTTGCGTCCAGAAGTTCCATGAAACTTTTGGCAAAAAATAACCGCGTATTAAAGACGATCCAGATTAAAGGAAAAAATGTTTCTTGATATTTCCTGGTCAAGGTGCTCTTACCAAGATCTGTACACGATGACGCATTGCACCATGTGGTTTCCATTTTGAAACGTTGTGGTGAAATTGGCTACGTCATCATATAATACAGTTCTTGGCAGGAGCGCTATGACCAGCCTCAAGCTCCATCCTGTTTCACGGAATATATTTATCGGCTGTGTTTTTGTAGATTTGTTGCAAGCCTGTTTGTCGGAAATTGTGCTGCAAAACACTTTTTGATAAACATGTTTGAAATTTGTGTTTCATGTTTCCTTGTTTCCTTTGGTGTATACCCACCTTTAGATTCCAAACTTAACCATTCAATTCCCTCCGGTTGGAAAGGAGACAATCAATCTAATACTTTGTGTATGAAGCTAATCTAATCATACGCCTTTGCAAAGTTACCTATGATTTCATTTAAAGAAAAAAAACGAATAAAATATTACCTTAAAGGCAACAATTATTTTAATGTAATTTTCTTCCATTGTAAATGCAGCGTTATTTCAATACCTTTTTTGCGCATTTGATTACATTTTTTGTAGGGGCTAGGTGCCTTCCAGGTAGCGTCTTCCTAAAGTTTATAACAATAGACTTAGGTTTTACAACTAATTTGACTGAAGTATTAATAACAACAATAATAATAAATATGGCTTTAAGGCCTTGGAAGAGCATAATGAGAAGGGACAAGATATAGATAAAGGGTAAGTTAAGGGGACCATAGTTAACCAGCAATGCGTGAAATTAGGGATAGTGCAGCTTCTTGCTTCCAAACGATTCATCAGCCCAGGGATGCGTATGATTTAAATTCAATTGCACATGTGCACTGCACTTATATTTTGAAAATGTGCAAGTCTTCCATGACGTTTATGCAAGTTTTGCTTATCTAATTTGTATTTTAATGAAACAAGCGTGTATGCATGCCTCTCTTGCATATAGCCATATATGGCGGTACGAAGATACTGTCTCATACGTTTTTTTGTTCTTCATTTGAAACTTAATTATAACGAGAATTTAACTGGAAGGAAGCATCAATGCGTGGCAAATAAACATATTTATCAGCCGGTCTACCATCAACACAAATAAAATCCGTTATGAAGATGACTATACTGTACATACAGACCAAATTTAGCTTGTGCATAAAAGAAAGTTAAATCAAAAATCAATAATTTCTGGTTTGAGATTGCAGTCTGCAAGTGCATTAATTACTAATTCATATATTTTTTTGGTTAAGCTTGCAAATTACGGAATTAATTATGAATCTTAAACCACAAAGATAACATGTTTTTTAGAAATGTTTCCGAATTAATAATTTGCAAATTATATAAAATTGGCATGTGTCACCAAAAGCTATATTACTGTAACGTAGACTAGTGTAGCTTTACTTCGATGTAATTACACTAGATGAAGAAATGAACTACTAAAATGAAGAAATTTGAAAATTTAAAAATACAAAAAAAATATTTTAAATATTGAAATTCAGTAGAGAAAAATATGAGGTTGGAATCTGTTACAACAAGTCCCTCATTATTTTAATTTTAACATATTTAGCATAATCTAACTTAGCGTCATTCCTGTTAATACCTCTCTGGTGGTTGATGGACGTTTACCATTGCAAGTTATGGCATATGTTCTGTATGTATGCATTCAATCGCACTTGTTGATCCAGATTTTTACCAACAGGCATATTAAATATACTGGCATTGATTGCATGGTGTGCTTCGACTGTCATACACAATATTCATGGTTAATATCAAAACGTACGTATAGTTCATAAAGTAAATTTTCTACATTGCTACCCCCAACATATGTCATTGTTTGCTGTCTGTAGGGCACCGATTTGAATTAGATTGAAAAAAGTAATCAAATAGAGTCTATATTTGAATAGCAACCCCCCCGATCTACAATGTGCATGTATTCTCAAAGTTCATGGATATTGAAGGATGATCTTTTCCCAAATACTGTTTGAAATTCAGCAAATTCATGTCTTGCAGTTATTTTTCGTCATATTATTGTAGATAAGTGGCTTTTTTTAGATTTTTTATTTACTTATTGCTTGGCCCGAAGTTCACATTGGGACTTGTATTGGTCAAAGTATAAATAATTGTATACATTTAATAATAAATTAGTAGAAAACAATAAATCCAAAAGAGACTGTCTCCTAATTTAGAAAGAAAAATAGGGAGAACTCCATAAAAAACACTTACGGATTGTCCCAACAGGGCACAATCCCAAAAGACACCAAAGGTGGGATGTGATTGCCACTGCAATATGTACGAATGCATATATCTTGGATGAACCTCCAAAATCGATTTCAATGTAAGTTCTGTCGGCTATTCGAAAGAAAAAGAGTCTCCATGAAGCCAAGGTTGTTGTAGAGTTTGAAAATTTGATGAGGATTTCTGATCGGCAAGGACTGGCGCCCACGCATTGCCCATGAGCAAGAAGTGAACGTAACCACATGCGTTTGACTTTTTTTTGTTGTAAATATTTCAGATTTCCCAACACCGAAAGCAAATAATCGAATCACATTGTTATGCGTCTCCGCTTGTGGTTTTGCGTGGAGGAATGCTCATAAATAACTGAGTTTCGTGCCATTTGCTATTCACAGAACGACGGCTTTGGTCGCCTCCATTGCCATTAAAGTTTTAAGACTTCTACAGACGCCCCCTCTGATTGCGTACACCTTCCAACAACCATTTAAGTTTAAAATCACTCCGATGAACTTGACAGTATTGCGCACTCTCACATTCCGAATTTATATTAGCTATATATTCATGCGACCGTATATATTTTCCCGCCAACACGATATTGCCTTTCAGCGGAGGGCAAAGCGATAAATTATAAAGCCGGGGAAAATAAGCGTAGTGCTTTTTGATCTCTGATACTGGGCGCTAATATTGCCATTCACGCCGACTTATAAGCGCAGCTGTAATTTCAAATTCATTTCTGGTTGGTCGGTGAGGCGAAGTGCACCTAACTCGTAAAGTTCTTAGGATTTACAATACTGTTATTACGAGCAATATCGATTCATAAACTAGACAGTGTAGAAGAGACAACACGAGCTTTAGAAAACCAACACAATAGAACCCTCGCAAAAATCCCCTATTTCACCTTGTTTTGATGTAAAAATTAAGCCCTCCGTATCAAGCAGCTGTACAAAATGAAGCATTAGGTGCCTAGACAACCTCCTATGACATATTGCAGTCAACCTCCTATCTGGATGTGTAATATGCACCTAATAGTTGGCGTTTTCTTCAAATAGGTGGCTGGACGGCCTTCAATAGACAATCCAGACAACCAATAAAACTGATAGACACCTATAATGTACACCATAAGCTACCTAAGCAATTAGCTACCTATTCAGCAAAATCCATGTATAAGACTGATCCCCACCTATCTAGCTAACCTATAAAACTGATAGCTACCTATTTGAAGGACCCTATCTGGTACCTCTACTAAATAGGGAGCTGTAATGTCATAAGAATGATATGCTATGCTTTTCCATTGCCATTATAAGGTGCAAGCCACCTACAATATATTTGAAGGTAACTTCTACATATTGCTATACATAGAATTTTTGAAATTTTTGAAAATTATCTCATATTTTAACCCCTTACTAAAAGATGTAGTCTAGGAAAATACACTGTAGATATCAAATCAATCTTATGCATGCAGTTATAAAATAAACCATTTGCAATTTCAGCTACAAGATTAACTTTTAAGTTTTATTAAGAACTTCGATATGGCTGTTGCTAGTTTTTCACAAATTTAACTGTTTTCGACAAAATTAGACTTCAGGTTCATTTACAGTGCTCGTCAAACCTGTTTAAATCAACTTGCATCTGAATTTTTGGAACATTTGTGGTAACAAGCAAACACAACTGCACGTGTAGAAAACTAGTATGCAATGGCAATTAAGTACTATATCGTGCATCCAAATTAAACTTAACACCACTGCATATTTGGCACGTTTAAACTAGCGATAGCCTACCGTTTCTTATTTTTATTTTTTATTGTTTATACATTTATGCAAATTTGCTGCACACTATAGATACACTGTAGCGTGACTATTCGCAATATTTAGAGCAGTTAATGCGGGTGTGTGCATCTCATCAGCAACTGTCATGCAACTGGTGAATATTGTCGAATAAAAAAAGCTAGTTTGTTTGCATGCAAGATGCATGTTCAAAATGCATCAATGATAGTAGTTGCAGGACTTATTTTTAGAAGAAATCAAAACACAAAATACAAAATTATGCAATGCTATTTTTAGTCTTTGTAGTGATGTCTACAAATCTATTTCATGTCTGGCTTCCAAAAAACAAAAATTTAGTTTTCATGTGCTATTAGAAGCATCTGACCATCATCACCAACCAATAGCGCATACTAATTACTGAAAAGCCATGGTAAAAAAGATTTTCATCCCACAGGATCCACAAGAAAATTTTACCATATCCATCCTCATTTATTCTTGAATACGTCGTGAATTTTGGCTTGAAATGAGGCGGAACATCAATATGCACAGTTATGAAGGTGAAAAATCTTCAGCATACTAAAAACGATGATGGAAAGTATTGCCTCGATCTTTTGGCCCAAATAATATTTACGATGAGCGCAGCGTAGCATAGCTCTAAGCGTGCCATAGGAAAATCCCTCTCAAATTAGGAAGACCCTGATGTTAACTAGGGCTGCGTGCATCCACCGTTTTCGTTCCGGTAATAACTCCTTCGATCTACTCCCCAGTGAGAAATGTCACTTTCGTGATAAAGACAATATAAATCGACGCTTCTTTGTGCTCCCATTCTTATACGTGCCCTATTCCACAAAACGCTTCGATGAGTTCAGAAAAGCATTTCCGACTTACCGAATCCATCCATCATTGGTTGTTACATGTATACCCGAGGAATATGGGCGTCAGTTTTTTTTACCAATATCCACTAGAGTGGTCTGTTTTCAAAGAAATTTGGTTCAATTCAGGAAATATGACAACTAATGATATTTAACATACAGCACCTTTACTAGTGAGTAGAGAGTACGTACTAGAGAGTAGTGATAAATAAAAACTTTTTACATAATGTTCTGGATTGCGTGGATTGAACATCGTGAGATTTTCACCTTCCATCTGTTGCGGTTGAAACTTTATAATTTAATATAAAATAAAAATTTAATATAATTTAATATAAATTAAACTCCTATATATATGTTCGAAATGGCTTAAATGGCAAACATGACAAATGTTTCATTTGAAATTCACTGCATCATCTTACATGTATAAACTGCTCTAGAAACCCTGTGTTCATTTTTAATTATTTTGCAATCACTTAATCAAATAAAATGATGCTAAAACTTCATAATTTTAATACTGCCAATGCTTCCCTTCACAAACAGTTTATTTTTTTTAAAAAAGGTAAACACGTTTAAACTTAAGTATTTTACCTGTTAAATATACAGTATGCAAATTACGTGAAACTTGTAGCTAAAGATTCAACGTGATATATATATATATATATATCATCCTAATTAATCTTTGAATTTGCGTTTTAATTTAAACTATGCCAATCTTGTTCAATTTAATTAAATTAAATAAAGAGTAAAAACTTATCTTGAAAACTAAATACTGAAGTACCTAAAGTCATTCAAAGCAACATTAGCATGAATATATATTTTCTAAAATACCAAGGACCTGATTAAACTTGCTAGCATCCAAAACCGCATTGTCAAGATTTATCTTTTCTAACAAAGGAAAAGAGGATTTCTTGAACAAGTGTAGTTCTTGATCTTCTAACATGTTTGAATTTCAACAAGGACATGTCAATTAGCCAACCCTCCTCGAGTGAAAAGTGTCACGCGGCTTTCCTGACCACCAGGAGATGACAAAACTCTCAGAACCTTTTTGACGAAGGACATTCAGAGAGAGAGAGACCATCATCATCCTACAACGCTCCAACCCAACACCGTGTTTGCCAACCGCATGCAAGCAGTAAAAGTACGTGTAGAGTCATCTCGACATCGCCATCCTTCTGAAATTTTGATCAATAACGATGATAATGCATCTATGGAAATTCCTCTTAGCATGCATGCATCTCTCCCCCATTCTTATTGCCCGTGAAAGCCATGAAGTTTCCACATTTTCAAACAGCCGCAATCATAAACCGACGTGTCGTTGGCAGACCATGTTTTTAAAAATCAATAGAACACCAGGCCATTTTAATAAAACTCGAGCACCCATAAACACGAAAGGTCAGATCTCCCCGGAAAGTCTAACCTCGAGTTTCGCGCTTGGAAAAAGGGCCTTTTCGAGCCATATAAGAAGTCGTTTGGTCACTCTTTTAATATTCTTTTTCCTTTTATTTCCCTTCCTTGTGGGAGGGTTTTACGTTGGATTTCAACCATGGAGCTTATATACCAGGGGTTGCTGAGCTATGGAGGATCCTTCTTGATTCTGGAAGGAGACATATATCCAATGGTCATCTATGGTCTGCTAGCCCGTGATGCATGGCCGCACGCTGCATGGACAATTTTCCATCAATGACAAACAGCGATGGGGGAAATCATATCTCGAAACATTACGGCTCAATACCGCAAAGCCCCACTCAGTGAGAGAAATTCAATAACGACGGTAGTTACCAACAAGGAGAAACCGCCGTTTTAAAGTAGGCCGTGGAATTCTGATGTCTTTGTTTCAGTTTAGGTTTGCTGGATGCATGTAGCGACAAAACGAATGACGAAATGGCCGTTCGTAAGCCACGGGATGAACAAGATGTATGGTGCAATAAATAAAGAAAGTAATGCCCCGACTCAAAGTATCTACTACTGTACGAGGAACTGGAGATATATGAAAGGGTCATTTTTCTATCAAATTTCTATTCCGTGGTCTTGGAATCACAATGTTCGATTTTAAACCTCTTATCATTTGCCGTCTCCGTTAAGCCAGTCTTTGAAGTCGTAGTGATAGTTGCATTCAAAGAATTGCGAAGGTCAGTAATGGTCATCAGATTAGCATATAGTATAAAAATCGATAGGATAAATGTACTTAACCATTCTCTTATCAATTCCACCGACATGTATCAGATATACCGCTTTTGGTGCTTGCATGTGACCGTTGCAGGAAAAGGTTACTAATTCAAGCTACTTTAGCATCCTCTTATCGATTTTAAAACTTTTGGTAGTTGCAGTAATCACACCAGTAATGCATGGTAACCTTGACAGTTATAGGATGTGTATTTTACTAATCTCATATCAATTATATCAGTTTTGACAAATACTGTAAATAAATGATAGGATATGTTTTGTGCACGTACACCTCTCAATTGTACCAGTTTTGGCAGTAAGCACATTTCGTCAAGTACTTCGTCATGAACTTTTGATTGGTCACTTATCATTATCATGTCAATGTAACCACTTACATGGATCAGTGCAGTGACGAGCTACGCTTGGTCAGCATCTTCATCAGTTTAGCGTTATCCAATATCAAGACAAAACATGCATTTCATCATTTTCAAACATTATCAGTTTTATCAGATTTGCCAGTGACATGCAGTAACCATGACAACTAAACAATGACGAAGAACAATATATATTCATAAGATCGAGGAAAACAATGCCCATCAGAGGTGTATTTGACCATTCTCTCATCCTTTTATCAATATCATGTCAATCTAAATCATCTTTACCAGTGGTAAATAAATGCTCTATCACCAAAAGGTAACCGTGTGAGGCTTCAGAGTATGATAATTATAAAACAAAACAATTGTATCGGCACACTAGTTTACAGATCGATATGTAGTCTTAAGAAACCGATAAAACAAATATTTACTTAATTTCCATATTGTTTTCATTTACTGTACATTTCTGAGTAAAATTAATCCCTCTGATGTTTTCGCAAAAATGTATGTCAAGTCGAATGAAACCATTATCGTTCCAAAGTTGTTGACAATCGATCGACATGTTTACAGCGTGAAAAATACGTTTTACAGTCCTCTTATTTGGTCCTGTGATAGCTGAATACCAAGATTTGAAGTAGGTCGTATTAATTGCATCAGATAATTGAATCCCTAATCCTAGACCATTTCACTGCATTAATAATGAGAATTACTTTTGAAATATTGCGCATTAGTTTTAATTCGTCGATTTTGTACCAAACTGAAACAGCTTCGGTGTCTGCCAGTTTGCTTGAACAAATCTAATTATTTCCTTGGTCTCAAGTGGTTATTTGGACATCACTTGCTTGACTCACATGTAATTAACTAACTTTTTATTTCCAAAAGAAAACTTTTCGAAATATTATTCCTTTTTAAAACTTGTTGATCATGATTACTGATTATTAAGGCTCTTAGTAAACCTATCACAAACGAATCGCAAATATGGTGGAACTAATATGAACCAAATTAAAGTGGACCGAGTCCACCTTAGATAACCGACAAATGTGATAATACGAATAAATTATACTAATATTTGCATAACTTGTATGATGTTTCATTAGTTTGGAACTTGTACTAAAACAAGTGAAAAATGCACATTTTGCGCTTTGTTTTGTTGAAAATTGTGTATTTGATAACAATGGCAAATAAATGTATATGTAATATACCCAATATACACTCGTATGATTGGTACTTGTCCAAACATGTGATAAACTTTTATTGATAGCATCCAATCAAACTAGGTTTAGAAGGTGACCAAAACTACATATGTAAGCTTGCAATTACATAAAATGAACAGTCCAAATTCGTTGGCCTTGTTATGTTTTAAAGTTCGACTTTGCCAATACAATCTTTAGCATGTATTAGTGGTATTGTTATCTATACTGTATTAGGTTGAGTGTTTTGTATTTGGAGACAGTTGTATACAAGAAGTGAGACCATGTGGGGGTGGTTGTATACATGTGCAACTACCAACATTATACCTGTATGTTTAATACTTGTCATTACCTTCTACCCATGACATTTAACGCGGTTGTTATTGTAAAAAACTATAATGCGAAAAAATAACGTATTTCTAGTTCTCCAACTTTTGAGAAATTCGTAGAATTAGTCTCGTTATTTTGCCAAATCGTTTGCCTTCAGCCGATTTTTTTGCCTATCTCAAGAACGAATTTGTTTTCAGTCTCTCGAATAAAATACGGACGTTTTGATGAATATTGTACGCGATTATACTTTGCCCAGAATTTATTGCGTTGAAGCAATAAGCTTTTTTACGATTAATGAGATTGGTAAAGGCACTCTACGCTATTCCGTATACCTTGCATTCATTACTCATCGCATAAAATACTCGTTTTCGAGTGAAGATTTCGGGATAGGCTTTAGGTGCAATATCGTTATCGCGTTCCGGGAAAAAAGCAGAAAAAAAACCCCGTCTGAAATAAATGATACCTGAGAGTTTTTTTTTTTTTTTTTTTCTTTGGGGGTGAAGCTTTGCATGTATCCCTCTTGGATAATATCTCAAGTTGAGTTTTTTTTTTTTTCACTGGGACTTCTCTTGTCGCTCGTATAGGGGAATGAATTTATACAAATGCAGAGAAATCTATTTGGGGAAACCTTAAAAACCCATTCTAAAGCCCACGTTTCTTTCAATGTCCTTATCTGTCAAATCAAATCTAATGAATACAGTTTTAATTAAAATTGAGCGACATTGCAACGGTTTCAAAGACGGAAAAAAAGTGCTCGATTTCTAAGACATCACATTCTCCTTATAAATAGAAATAGCAAATAAGTGGAAGTAGGAAAGATTTCAAACTTACATTATGCAGTGGCGTATTCTTATTATGCTCGTACACTATGTACATGACACGTGCTCGTGCATTTCGCGTTATTCATTTGACAGAACTTCTGAAAAAAAGAAGAAATAAACGTGTGATTACGCTGTAGACTATTGTCCCATTATTATTAATTCACATATTCTGACATTGAAATTTAGCTTTTAAAGCTGAAATACTAAACTTAGTTTTGGCTAGACTAACGCATAGAAGAATGACGCCATCTATGAAGCATTTGGTGAAACAAAGCATTGGTGATATTACAAATTATACAATGGTGACATTTCTTAATACCACCAAATTTAAATGCTTCACTTTTTTCAGCATGTGTAGCTGTTGATGGTCTGGTCGTCGTCTAGATTGTCAAATCAATGGTTTTATTCACTTATTCTGACTTTGAAATTCAGTTATTAAAGTTATTTTCAGCCAAAGAATTAAGTTGATACTAAAAATCCCTTGTAAATCACATTTGGGATGTGGTGGTATTCGGTAAAGTTTACATTATTTTAACAATAGAGAGTTTGAGCCAGTCAACGTTAACGAAACGATAACGAGAAATAGCGCTGACGGCCCGGAATGTCAAGGACTACCCTATGCGAAGCATGGCATTCCAATGCCATTCCAGGCCACCAGCGCTGTTTCTTGTTATCGTTTCGTTAACGTAGGCTGGCTTAAACTCTCTACTAACTTAAAAGTATGATAACCCAGTTGTGGAAATTAACCGAAGAAACTATAATTTAATTGACAAATTTATTGCAATTTAAACGTGTCAAATATGTAGCTTCAAGGTCCATTTCGACAAATTCTCATCAAAATTGCGACACGCCATGCATCGGTCCCTGTCCTTGACCAGAGTGAGGATACGATAACGTATTTTATCGTCGTTTTTATCCACTTAAATTGTGTTTATACGTTTAGGGCCAACCGTGCCGTCATAAAGTTTGTCTTCCAGCACACCAAATTATCATAACGCGTACTAGGGAAAATAAAACTAAATAAATAATGGCCCGTATAAGCTGTGCAAAAGCTATCAATTAAGAAAAAAAAAATGAGGATGAATAAGTTCTTAAAAGATTCATGGAGCCGCGGAATGCGCATCAAGACCATAAACGAAGTCGTCTGGAAAAAAGCAGCATAAAGGGAAATGCATTTATTTCTGCATTCGTGCATGGGAAAATGGTGTTCCAAAATGGTGACAAAGTCACTGGCAACATCCACGCTGTCATCTCCTGTCAGAATAAAAACGCGCATCGTAAATAATTGATTACGCCCATATGTACCAAGCATGCCTCAATATAGAACGTGCATCAATGGACGCCAGAAATGTTCCATGGCTTTTCGAGGATTATATCTCCGAGAAGTTATCATAAAATAATGCACCAAACGTCAAGACAAGTTTATGTTTCGGTGGGAAGTTATCATCTGGCAACACTGTTAGATCCAGAGTGTCTCCATTTTCCGACTGATAGGTGTCTACAGAAACATGTTTGTTAACAAGTTTTGGCTAAAATTTGGTTGATGTTTTATAGATGCCAGAACAAAGCATTGCACTTCAAATTTCGAAAAACCCTCCTGTTTAAATACCAAGCCTTGCAATTGACAGTTTTCGCATGCCAACATATTAATACTTAACTTTAAAGTTACCAACAAGTCGTCATTTGTTCCATTGTTTGGGACATTGTAATGTTGGGATTATCAAAGATGCATGATGGAAACATGTTTTCTAACAAGTTACCATTTCTGTAACAATCTAGTTCTCAGTAAAATAACCATATGCCATAAGCGAAGTATATGTCCTTGTGACATTACAGCAACGTTTTTGAAGGTGTTTACTTTGGCCTTATAAACAAAAATTATAGAAACTCGCTTTGGGCTCCTTACACACTTTGAACATTCCTCGTTTTCAAAGACATTTCAGCTGAAAAGCATTATTATTTGATAAAAAAAAATCGATTCTTTGTTACAGTATACATATAAGGATGTTCATTGCACAATGGCACGTATACGGCGTGAAACTAAACAGATCCGTAGCCCCATCGTGCATACAGTACGAGTAGGCCTTCACTAAGACTTATGCATGCAGTAAATAACTTCGATATATTTGGAGGGGAAAAAAATTACGAAATTGCTGCATGCCTCCTCTCCCGAAGCATGCCCCATCAGCAGCGCATCAGGTAAACGAGATTAAAATTGCGAAAGGGAGCTAAACCGAAATAGGTTGCGGGTCTTTCTGGCAATGCCTTTGCGGTTGAGGTTTGCCATAAACATCTGGCAGGCATCAGAAAACGTGAATTATCCGCGGTCGATATTTCGCTAACAGTAAGCCTAGGCCTACATACAATTACCAAACAAGAGTTAAAATCCATTGCTGCATGAGCACATGGGTGGCAAAAAACGATAAAATAGATTCGTTTAAAAACACAAGGTACCTTCAAATAGGTGTTTACAGCCTTAAGGCGGTTGGAATGTCTGTCATATTAGCCTCTTGCGTGAAGGAGGCTTCTATTTCTAAGGTATTTTTAAGACTTCCACCCACCTACATATCATGTCCCATATATTGCAATATCTTCCATATTCTATATAATATATACGTATGTCGTATATATGTATAAAAAAACTGCCAAAAAATAACGAAAGAATGTGGTTAAAGTTCGACGATAAACTATAGCGCGGTTATCGCTTGACGTTAACCATTGACCCATTAACGTGATGGTCGTGCATGCGCATTCCTAAAAAACAATGCTGCCAATCTCGTTATTGTTAACGGTGACATGCACAAACTCTCTATTACCATATACAGTCGATTCCGCTTTATCTGGACACTGGTTAATCTGGGCAGCCATTTATTAGGGCCAAATTGTCAAGAACAAATCCGGACAGTATATATTTTTTAACTTCGCATATTCTGGACAGCCGCCTAATCGGGGCAAAACGCCTCCGCCGGATGTGTCCAGATTAAGCGGAATCGACTGTACTGTATGATGATTTATGGACAAAATATCATATATTTGGACATTCAGAACTTTATGTCAGATTACTAGAAAAAAATGCACATAATACGCTCACACTTAACGTAAAAATGTGCATGTGTCCAATTTATGGTATACGTTAATGTACATAAATGGCATCCTTGTTCTATACTATATATGATCAAACCTTGGGTTTGATCATTTTGATCATATGATCAATTTCTCAACCTTGGGTTTTCGAAGGAGGCGTTTATATGTGTTAAAACGTCATTGTTGACGTTCTAATAAAGACACAAATATGGCACACACTGTACAGTGCGGATACATCATTACAAATGGAATGGCAGAAATACGAGTAGTAGTATTTGGTCATGTCAAACCAAGCTAGGGTTACTGGCAAGTAATGGAAGATGTTTGACCGTGCTTACATCGTTAAGTCAAACACGGTCACTAAGTCCCAAAGGAGGTCCTAATACGGCTTTCCTAGAAAACGCTGCAAATTTAAAATCAGGTCCATCTTGATTCTTGACGGTCGGTGGGGACTCTGAAAGGTTACGGGCGATCGATCCCGACATAATCCGCAATTAAAACGTTGGAAAATCCGCGTTACGTTTAAGGTTTTGCCTGTTCTGAATTCAAAACAGTTGACCTAAGGCAACCAACCGTCTGTCCCTAGGGGCGCTGAATCCAACCAGAAAACAGCCGAATTTACAATGGTTCAGCAATCCGACAACTTCGTCGACATTCTCGTGTTGCAACTGTCAGATGTAATTGCAAATTTGCGACATCGCAGGATGGTGGAGTCGAGTGCTTATTATTCTGCAGAAATTCGCATTCGCTCCCATTTCCAGTGACCATTAAAAACTAATGGCGGTTATGCTGCACAATGTGGAAGACAAAACCGGCTTTTAATTGAGGGCGAATGACGGCCATCTTGGAGAACCTAATGCTGCACGTAGGTGCGTCTGGGATGCCGAGAACTACTTTAGATCGACATTCCTGCTGACAGTATCACGAAAAAAACCATTTTTTTAAATTAAACACTGATGGTCGAAATGCAGAAAGGAAGAAATTAATTATCGATTTCACAAGGGTTAAATTAATTTATCAAATTAGTTTCCAATTAAGTGATGCACTTGACTCAGGGTGCCCGGTACAATTTCTGGAAAAAAAATCAAACATGTGTCCAGGATTTGAAAGATCCTTACATTTTTAAGGATCATTTCCCGCCTAATTATCACACTATTTGTCAAATGAGTCCGAAAATGCTTCAACAAAATTTGAAAATATACGTTATTTTGTTTAAAAAAATTTCGGATAAACACATATTTTAAGTATAAATCCCGACTTTCCCGAAGTGCTATAAATTAAAGTACATTTTCCTTTGCATCACATACAGACCACGTAAATTGTATCAAAAAAAGGAGCACGACCATGAGGTGCTGAATATTGTGTAACAATAACAAAAATCATTTGGATCGTATAGATACATGGTGGACAAAACTGTGGACAACAGCAGAATAAGCAGACTCCAAAATGACATGCAGATGTCGGAAATTTAAGAAACTTTCATTCATTCTAATGGTCATCAGTGAGGTTTTATGACCCTGCAATTAGTCGGAATGCGTACCTAGGAGCTGCGTAAATGTGCGGCATGCGAGAAATTACTTTTGGTTAATTAAGCAGAATAGCGAACATCTCGGCTGCATGCATGATTAAGTCGGTGCTTTTTTTTTCCTCCCGACGTCATTGGATGAGCCATCCGTTTCCCAATAAGCATGCCCAACTGCCAAATCCTGCAGGACTTTCCAATTCACTCGAAATTAATTGACTGCCGTATTGAGGGTTGGTTGGATTGATTAAAATCCACAAGTCCGCAGCCTGCTGAGAACGATTGTTCCCTTCCAGTGTTATTGATGTGGAAAATGCCCGAATTCCCAGCACATGTAAATCGCAACGAAAAGAGAACGCTTCATTGATTGTGCACCATGACAATGAGTGGAATGGAATTTGCTGGAAAATGCACAGTCTGAAAGATTGCGTGGAACCTTTTCGCATTATAGTTTGCAAAACGACCCCTGGATTCTGGAAGGGAATGCGGAGTATAAAAATGGGATTTACTGCTGTATACGAATTAGGCTCAGCAGCAAAATTAAGCCCGTAAAAAGCATATCGACCATTTTTTTTTTCAACATTTCCGATGGAAGTTTTCCAATGATTCGTTCTGGATTTCATCAATTTTACGATGCAACGTTGCTTCCATGTTTTGTACTTTGAAAGACTTGATGATTCCGTAAACATATTCCACGTTTATTAAAAAAAGTAAAAAGTGTTTTGGGCATTGCCATTCTATAAGATACAGTCAAACCCACTTAAATGCACAACGACACGGTAAGCCGAAAATTTGAAATTAATCGGTTTATGCAAATATCCGGTCACAATTCCATTCAATAATTGCACATGGGGCTTGCTAAATATGTGCATTTATCCGGTGTGCAATTAAGGGGGTTGGACTGTATTCGTAATTTTGGAACCCACATTTATAAATTTGAGAAATCTATAAAGACGTGAATCTTTTTGAATCATTCGTAAAAAAACAGTTAAGTTCAACCTAACTGACACCGTTTCCAAATATTTATATCATAGCATCATATGTAGTTTTACCAAGTGTGCACATATAAAAAAAATTTGAAAAATCACATAGGACAATATACATACATGTATGGTCATATGTTTCAGCATCCGTCCTATTGCATACACTGTATGTCACTGTATAGAAACATTTATGACCGTATATACTCTTAAAAATGTACTATAAGATTCTCCATATACACGTGTTGTACATGACTTTAAGCGTCCAAAAATGAAACAACTATTCTGGCTTTGCCCTAAATTTTCCAGTTTTTTAAACAATTTTTCCTGACCACTGATTATACAAAATAAGGCACATAAAAATGTAAGAAATGCTAAACTACAATAGTAAATCACTATCTATAAATTTATAGTTTAAACTACTGCAATATTGTTGGAATCTTAATAAAGATTATTATTTTATAAGACGTTACGTTACAAATGTCAACTTTCAAGTACATTTCGTCATAGAATCTTGTTTATGCAAGAAAGAGCCAAATCCTAACTGGAAAGAAATCGATTTTCATATTTGGGGTGCGCTTTCAAGAAAAATGGGTTAACATTTCTGACCCCATTGCCCCCTCTCCCCTGCAGCAAGATATCTTATATCTTCTTAAGATGCATTTTTCGGGTAAGTATATCCTAGTAAATCTGAATGAAGAGCTTATAATCTGCCTTACAGGTGGCCATTTTGCAAATAGCAGCGAAGTATCGATTTGCCGGAACTTCGGGCCATGATTTCCCCACCGGAAGACGGACTGCAGTCCCCGGCAGTTCCCCCTGGCGATGCTTGGAAGGCTTCGTAGGTACTACTACTATACGTCAAAACGCGGGATATAGATGATGGCTCCTCTATAAGCGTTTCTCTCAATGGTTTACGCCATGACGAGCGAAGAAGATAACGGAAAATCGTTTTGCTTGACCCCCCCAGCCGTTCGCTTCTTGACAGTGCTTAGAAAGTGGGGAATCACACTGTCACTCGTTTCGCCTCGCTGCCTTTTCATCATCAAGCGGCTCATTTCCATCGGACCCCATCAAAATAGCTGTCGGGATTGACGAACGCAGAGAAAATACTCCTATTAGGAGCCATCCTAGGAAGAGAAAATTGCTCCAGGGTGATGCATGCAGCTGCATACCAATGTGAAGTTTGGTGGAAAAAAAAGGGGCAGGAACTAGAGCGATATTAGCGCGAATTTGTAGCGCTTATGTTGTCTCGCCATCGGATTGCACGTGATGGCAGGTAGAGTCAGGGACTCACATAAACGGTGTCCGCAGTTTGCCTAAATGCCCCACAGAGCTCCATAAAACGGACCTTTGGTCACTTATGTCCTGCATAACAGAAGTTACTGGAGGGTACAATAAAAGTAATAATGGGTGTCTTGAAACACCCAGGTGTTTTATTTTTGTTAGGTGTTTAAAAATACTTATTGGTGTTTTAAAGACTAAAGAGAGGTGTTTTATATAAAATGCACACCTTTAAAGGTTTATAAGCTGGAAGATCATAGGTGGCACCACTTATGAAAATTGGAAAGGGATACTTCCATTAGTTACTGCCTCTCGATCCTAATGTGTGGGGGTTCGCTCCCCGGTCGAGGTTGTTGGGAATTTTTACAGATGGGAGAATTTTCCTAAGTGTCGGCACTGTTGAATGAGGGTTTAAACCAAGGTCCCATTGGCTTATCTTTCCCTCCAAGAATGTATGTGAAGAAGCGCCTCAAGTCTTGATTTATGAGGTTGGAAAAATTCAATCCCTCCAAATTCAGGCCTGCATGAAGCCTGGTGTCAAACCTGCGGATATTACATTCCAGAGGTCTCATTAGTCAACCTCATTAACCGGAGTGGAATAGCTTATATGACATTTAACAATTTCAGCTACAAAATGAACTTCAATGAAGTTTTCTAAAGAACTACGACATGATTGTTGAATAACTTTCATGCACTTTTTTGACACCCGTTTTGCTGTAATTCAGCTGTTGTTTCTATAATTTGGAATTCATAGCTATGAGAATTTGAAAGTCGTTGTAGAATGGCTATACCGATTGCATATGAAGAAGATAATTACAGTATACGTATATTCTCACTTTGAGTCGTTTGCAGGTCTGTTGCAATGATTGTAAAGCTGTTAACAGTCAGCCTGCAGCTAATGGTTTTCACAAGGGAATGGAACGAACAAATTAATTTTAATCGCTAAGCACCTCCTAGCGGCGTACGAGCATTTTGGTCGTTTTTGGAGTAAAACCTTGAGTAAAATCGACCATGCGTTTTGAATAAAACTAACGAAGTTCAGAGCCACCATAATACATGTATCACTGGGGTGTGCCTTAAGCCGGGTCTCCACCAAAAATACTCTGGGAGGATCCTCCAATTTGATCCTCAAAAAACGTGACTCACGTGATTATCTAGTCCATTTTCAAAAATGAGTAAAAA
>JAUJYV010000879.1:0-25822 GCA_033995625.1 Ophyiulus pilosus
AATTTCGCTCGCTCGACGGCTCGTATCTCAAATATCTCGTATGTCAGGGCACTCGTATCTCGAGGTACCACTGTACTGCCATGAAAATCCCTCCCCTCATTTGCACGTGTAGGTATTCCTTCATTAGCTGACGCTGCTGAATCGTTTGTGAGACCGCCATCTCGTGATTAATTAATTAGTCAATAATCCAATTGAACTCCAGTACTTTATGAGCGGCATTTCTAGATGCTTGCTTTGTACTTGCGCAAATCGTTCTAGCCTATTGTTTTCCCGACGTCTCAATGGAACGATAGGTTAACCCCTGCACTTTAGATATAGGAACACAAGTTTTCCACATTTGGAATATATACTGCGAACTATGTACATCCAGCATTCCTTCAATTTTCATATCCACTATTCCAAGAATTTTATTATTCAAATTTTATCTTTAACAACACGTTATGCCTACATCGTTCTTGTCTAAATATTTGAAAAATGCTGATCCGTAATACCGTATCTTCATACAAGTTAAATTGACCGTATATTTTCGTTGCATTATATTCAACTTTAAACCATGCAATAGCCTACTTGATCTTATGAACCCATATGACCCTACACCGAGTTTGCATGCCCATACATGTAAAACTTCTTGTTTAACCCTATATATAATAAGTCATGTGTACAAACATGACCCATATTTAATTACGATGTGTAATACGATTCATATTCAAAAGCTGCAAGTTTAAAGTCTCCATGGAAATAGGGCTCTGAAGGCCCTAAATGGCCACAACTAAGTCAACCAAAGCATGGCATTCATGCGGGCGGATCACCCTGGATATCGACAACACTTCACCAGATCTGTAAGCCCTTTTCCCACTGCACAAATAACCATTTCTACCCAGATTTTTCAGCTAGCAGCCAAATCCTTTGCAACAACCGTGCCAGATAAAAGCCCTATAAATAAGAGCCTTTCAGAACAGCAAATGTCCTTTTTTTTTCTTCTCGCCTTTGGGTAATACAGTTTCCTCTTTGCTCGATGGAGCCATGGAATCTCTCGGGGGGCAACACAGAGCGCGTTACCGGAATTTATGGGCAGCCCCTCGGCCCCTGGATTAAACAAGGGGGTAAAACACCATGGCATCAGATAGCATCGAGTTGTGTTTTCTGCATGCAGTAACGATCGGGGACTCTGCTTTTATCGTCCTGTAACCTGAATCCCCTCGAGAGGATGCTCTGCACGGTGAATCGAGGAATTAGGAGATATGGATATTCCCATCTTAGCAGATCACAGATTACCTTAAGCGTACTTAGAAAAGGGAAAGATTTTCTACACAAAGGAGAACACATGAAAGGAAGAAAAAAAAGCCAACGCTATAAATAGACCGATGTGCTAAACACTTGTGGATAACTTGTCCACCCTTTTTATCTGATGTTACGGGAAAATACCTGCAGCAGAAACAACTGAATCTTTCCGTGAAATGTACGAATTACAGTAAATTTGTTACCGTAATAATAGAGAGTATGAGCCAGCCAACGTTAACGAAACGATAACGATAACGAGAAACAGCGCTGGCGGCCCGGAATGTCAAGTACTACCCTATGTGAAGCATATGGCATACCAATGACAATCCGGACCGCCAGCGCCGTTTCTCGTTATCGTTATCGTTTCGTTAACGTTGGCTGGCTCAAACTCTATTATTAAGGGAACACTTCCGTAAAAACTACGGAATGCCTCCACTATAGTCGTGCAATTCTTGTATTACACTATATTTTAATAAGAGGAGTTTTATGTCAATCTAAGACAACGTGGGCTGGTACATTGTCATATTTCGAAATGGACCCATATATGGAGATATCCGTGAACGTATGGTCGTGTATGGGCATTGTCATGAATTATGACAATATATGCTTGACATATCTATGGATTTTCTATGGAGTTATATTGCCATATATGGATACAGTCTAATCCGCTTAATTACACAGACCAGATTAATGCACATATTTTGTTACAGGATATTTGAATAAACCGGTTAATTGCACATTTTCCTCTTGTCGAGTCGCTGTGCAATTAAGCGGGTTCGACTGTACAGGTCAATGCAAGTCCCATGTGCAACTTTTGTATGGAATTGTGACCGGATATTTGCATAAATCGGTTAATTGCATGCACGTGCCATATGAAGAATTGGCACGTGATGCAAGCTGTTCTAATGTTCAACGTGATTCCGACAGACTTTAAACTCATTTCTTAGAAAAAAATAGCTAAAAAAAATAATCGGCCAAGCGTTAAAAGATAAGTTTCACGTTTAAAGTATTCGTCGATCTCAAGTGGCTTAAACACTTCCGAAAACTAACAATTTTGAAAAGTGTAAAAATAAAGTTTTTACTCTTAACACATGCAGATTTAGAGGCACTTTTTACGACATGCAGCGTTATCTCCATCGTTTTATGTCGAAACACAGTAGTAGCAAAATGAACTTGCTTACACTCAAGCATGCAAATATGCAAAAACTAAAAACAACCTAGTGAAACTTCCGCAAATCCGCATAGACTTGCTACTAGTTACTACCTCAAAATTTGCACGCGCATTTAAATAATTGCGAGCCATCTAATCATGCCAAAGTCAAAAGCTAATTAGGGATCTTTAATCAGTATGGCATCGACTTCAATCGTAATTAAGCCCGACACATGGTTCAACAACACTTCGACCTAACATGTATACCGGATTGATCCAGATTTGCCTCATGTTCTAGGATAGCAAATTAATAGCAAAGTGCATAGATATTTGAGAATGGGCCATTTCCAGAATCTATAATGGGACTTCGCTGGCGCAAATTTCCATTAATTCCATCTGTTAAGTGCAAGGCACATTATTAGACGCATATTAAATCTTGTTTCCACGAAGAGGATGTTGAAATTATTAAAATCTAAAGTAATTGCTGTGAACTAAATACTTTTCTTGGATCTAGTGACGATTACATTGCGTCAAAGTTTCGAAAAATGATGTAAGGCCATATATGGCACATCATGACCCATTTAAAGTGTATGTTCGTAAAGGAGAATCTTCATGTTTGTCTGGAAATATTCATGTCATGTGTGATGTTTTAAGTCATCGCACGTGTATGAAACACTACATGGACTTGCAGTAATGACAAGTGCACATACTGTATATGGACATAACAGAAACTGGAAATTATCCAGATACATGCTCATAAATGGACTTTTACAATTATGATCATGTGATTCTTTATGAACGAAACGTCATATATATATGTGTATATAAGCACAAATGTCTAAATCCTGATGTACATATTAGAATTTGGAAATTCATATATGAAATTCTTCACATATGTCTGAAAACATTTATGCCCACATATGGCGTTTTATGTCCAAGTAAGCATATCCATGTTCCATATTGCATATTGAAAATTCATATGTAAATAAAATGTATATGTATTGAATTGTTGGAACATACAGTATACTCGAATGCATAATCGTACATGGACATACATTTGCATATATAATACATTTTAGACTAAAATACCATATCAAGGCATATTTGTCCATACATGTTATTTCCCAAATAATGTATATTCTTGCATGTGCTATATTCAGCTTTTCCACTTGAGTATTTTCTTAAAGGTTGATGGCCTCCCATATATGCTAACGATTCAATCTATTTTTGGCTTTTGATATGACAATAGAACACCAAAAAAAGTGGTGGAAAAATATAAAAACTTGCAGATGCGTATTTGAGGAGAACTAACTGATGCGAGTGCTTTTTTTGGGGGTTTCCTCTTTGTTTGAAACATGAATTCAGGCATCATGTCGGATTTTTCTTACGATCCGATTTCTATTAAAAATTTATCGAGATTTCTAGACATTTGGCCACATTCTCACCCATGAAAAGGTATCTCGACGACATTGATTTACTCGCCTTTTTTATGAGTTGATGTTCAACATCGAACAGCTGGGAACAACAAAACCTTTCCTGTCACCTATTCATAAAAGTAGACTTCTTAGATTAAGCCTAGTTTTATTTCGCATGACAGCACGTGAAATCACGGTTAACTTACGAGAGTTGCCTGTAAAACTTCAGTTGCTTCAAATCAGATAAAAACCCACCATTAAAAATGCATTGCCCCCTGAACAATGGCAATCTAGCAAAGCACCGGTGCTAGCAGTGATTGCTTGGTAGTTCTATATATTTAGTATTAATAATGCACCGTAGACATATGGTTTACTTTTCCCTTAAAGCGAGGATTCTTTAATTAAACGTTGCTTATGCACGCCCACTAAGTAAATAAACTCTTGCAAATGAGAAAAATGTTTACTAATATCCGTACGATAACCTAAATTGAACATAAAGCTATATATCTGGCATGTGTGAACATGTATGTGCCATATACTGCGCCTGGCCTCTGATATATATGAGGATATACATGTATATGTATATAGGAAAATTGGACATACATGGGCATGTATGGGCATATCGGTTCATAAGTCCCTACATCTTCATATACAATATGTCAATGCATCCTCATATGGCATTTTACATATAATGCCATATATGGCCATATAGGTTTTCAAACATTTATGGTATCTGAAATACGTTTTCAAGCATTTATGATATTCGGCATATGTCGACAAATATTAAATTTCTACATGTTTTCAAACATATTTCCCTATTAAGCTTCAAGTATTAATGGATAAATTCAGTTCATAGATAATGACCCATACTGACTATATATATGAGCAATCATAAGCATGGTGCCCATGCAAGGTACCATAGTATATGGTACATACAAGTCCATAAATGACCTTTTATAACTCTTTCATTAAACATGTCCTGACCCTCTTCTAAACTCCCATCAAATAATATCCAAAAAACGCTATATGTGGTACATTCAAGTCCATAAATTGTATTATATAGCTCTTATATTAAAATTGTCTGACCCTCCTCTAGGCTCCCATCCAATAATATCCAAACAAGGCTATATATGGTACATACTAGTACATAAATGGCCTTATATAGCTCCTCCATTAAACATGTCTTGACCCTCATCCACACTCCCGTCCAATAGTGTCCATACAAGGCTATACATGGTACATACAAGTCCATTAATGGCCTTAAACATCTCTTCCATTAAAAATATATTGACCCTCCTCCAAAAATCCCACGACACACTTGGGGAACTTTGGCGGTGTGCCGGGGCACATAGCTGATCTAACATATTACAAAAGCCATTTTCCAGTAGACTAATCACTGTATAGACATTCTACACACATGCCCAGGTTAACATGTTTGCAATTTGCCCAATTTTCATGAAAGATATTTCAGCCCAAGCCCCGGGGCTACAACTTCCAGATCAGACGTGAGAACCTGAAAAATGTGCAGCTTCTCTAACCCAATGGTCATTTGCAGCTAATATTCCATTTCCATTCCAAGCTTTTGCAGCCCTCCAAGGCGAATATTATTGGAGTAAACACATTATAACGGAGGTCTCGAAGAGCCGAAAGCAAAATACACACATTTCGTTTTGATATTTGCAGGCGCAGCAGTTTGCCTTCCACATCCACGCTACACATTATATATAGACACACAAACGGAGTGTAGCAACACTATAATTGAAACACGTAGGGCTTTTTGTAGAGCCAATTGCAAAGACTGATTGACGGTCAATGCTAGAACAAGTTCGAGGCGCGAAAAAGGAGAAAAGGGGAAAAGGGGAAAATCCCCTGCTTGCATGTGACCGAAGCAACTTGTGCAAACATGAATATATTGATGTGATCTGAAGATTAACATTTAACCAGCGGCTTGCATGGTCAGTCAATGAGTGGACAACGGATAAATAATCCAACGTTATCGCACCAACTTTGATCTCTTTTGTATTTTGACACCTATCCAGATAACGTCGCCATGCTTTGATAGGGTTCTTGGACAACCGGACGCCATTTTTGAACGCGGAAACATCGCAGATCAATAATGCGTCTGAGAACTATAGAACACTGTTGTATTTACGTATATGTATTATATCGCACAGCCCGGGTTGTAAAGGACCATATACATGTATATCTGAAAACATATCCGGCGTTTTATGGTGATTAATGGAAGAAAATGTGGACTAAGATCATTTCGGCATATCCTTGGATGTACTATGTATGGTCATATATGGTATTCCCCGTATACATATGTATACATAATGTTACCATCCGGAAGTATAAAGTACAGTATATTAGCATACCAAATGATTGTCTACCCCGGTGGAAAAGAAGTATATTGAACATGTATGGAAATATTTGACTTGTTAATTAGCTACATACCAATAGATAAAATGTAGGTTGAAATTGTAAATAAAACGCAAAATGTGTTCCTTCCGTGTGGACCTGTTTTTAAATACACAAAAACTGAACTAATCAGATGTTTCGTTATAATTAGAAACACCAATGTGTTCGTGGAATGCAATTTTAAAACATGACTGCACCATACTTTGTTTGGCAACATTATTTTAACCTAAATCCGTGAGTAAAAATGAAGCGTTCAGACGCCATCTTGAGTCAAGATGGTTGCTCTGAATTCCAATAATACTGCATTTTAAATTTTCATTAATATGTTCGCAGTACAGAAAGCTTTTACGCTACTGCCATGCAAAAAAAAATCAATTAAGAACTCTGTTTTTTATAGCAGCATGCGGTATAAATGGATTTGACCTGGATTTTAAATACATTCCATCAGACAGACAGGTCTTGATAAACGCATACTTCTTAATAGTTGACGATTTCTGTAAACGTTAATTACTCTGAGTAGAAAAGCTACATTGCATGACCACTGAATTGCCAATTGTAGACATGTACAGGCCTTTTATCCTTTTAATGTATAATGAATGTTTGCCCAGGTGGAAAAAACATGAGCCATGGATGTAGAGACATACAATATATGACATTATATATATAATTGGACCAGAAATTGGACAAATCTGGACATCTATGACCATTTATGGGCATGTATGGCCTAAAAGCGAAGGTCTGCCCATATATCAGAGTGCATTGATTTACAAATAATTTAAACATGTCTGTATACGACCGAGTGGAATCAAATGTATGAGGTCATATATGATACATGTACCATCGATGCATGGAATAAAACTTGGAATATTGCTAAAAGTATTAATATGGCAAATACAGTGTATATATTGAATTACAAAAATTAGACATTCTTGGATGTAAGGTCATATATGGAGATACATTGTCATATATTGCTATACAGGGGTTTAAATTTCCATAAATGTCGAATTTCTGATATGTCAATATATGGAATTTACGACATATAATATCCATATCCTTATATGTGCCGTATACAATTTTTCCACCAGGGCCTTATGTACTTCCATTCCTGCCATACGAAAACCGATATATGGAAACCCCAATTCATATTGCATTTATATACTTAGCTTTCAACTGACCATCATTCTAGAATTGCACTACAAATAACAGACTACTACACGCTGTATATACAATACCTAAATTTTCCAATGCACTCGAGAGAAATAATGTACGGGCTTCTACGTAAAATAGGAAAGATAAGACCGCGGTGCAAATTGTTGCAAATCAATAAAAAGGAACATCATATATAGCTTAAAAACGTTGAGCGGTTTATAGAACAACTTAAAATTGAATCATTTTGAAGCGCCTTTACTTGAAAATTTTTTTTGCTCATCTATACTTGACTCCTCCATTATTGCACAAAACACACAAAAAATTCGGTGGTTTTCTAATTGTCTGGGGTATTCCAACTTCAAACTAGTGCGTTTTAGAGTAACATCTCATCCTAATTGAGATAGAGCGCTTGCAGTAAGCGAAAGGATTACATTAAGGAACAATAGTCGGTTAATGGTGCAACCGCCATTTGATTCATTGGGATTAACACGAGAATTAATTAATACCTATATCTATGTGCTCATGTCCAGATTGGGTTCTATTTAAAGGCCCTTATAGGGTGGCGTGGCATATTAGTGCTAAATTCCCGTACGGTGTTACCATAATTTTCAAATCAATTTATCGAAACTTATGAATATGTATAAACAATGTGAACATTTGTCAAATCATTATCAATCATGCTTCGCCCCTTTTATTAATAACAAATAGAAAAGATTTAGCCATTGAATGACCATGCCATGCATCACTACCAAGCTTCACTGTAATACACAGAAGCTTCACTGCATTACACATTAACTGCACTGCAACACATAAGCATACCAGCAAGCCACATAAGCATCACTGCAATGCACAGAACTTCACTGCATCACATATTAAATTCACCTCAACACAAGCTTTCCTGTGACGCACATATGCTTTACTGCATTGCACAGAATTGAGCTTCCTTGCCATGCACATAAGCTTCACTGCATCGCACGTAAGCCTTACAACACCGCACATAAGCTTCACTGCATCACATATAAGCGTCACTGTATGACACAAAGGCGAAAGCACAAATCCAGAAAACGTGAATGGCTTATAAAATAATTGATAACATAGTCAGGTTACATTTTGACTAGTTAATTGAAGTCTTGTTGGGTTCATGACCGCATAGTGACTTCTGAAGAGACCCTTCTGGACTATCCCATGCATTTATTTATATAAAAATCAGCGTTGAATTCAAAATTTCTGGAGTTCTTTGGATATATATAATGTATTGTACTTGCATCAAGGTTGCTTGACCCCATTGCACACCAATGCATTCATATTTAGTAAACAGTTTATCTTCAGCAACCAACTTCTTTTTCTATTCTGAAAAACCTTCATTTCTCCTCAAAATATTTTCTCTTTGGCTTTTTCGGGGCTCGAACTGAACGCAGACAAGCATACGCAAACAGCAGCTGTATTTAAAATGTGGACGAGAATTAATGAGCACCATTTGAGGGGTTTTGGGATTTCAAAGTTTGGGGTTTTGTAAGACGGTGGATGGATGAGGGCAAGAGGGGAGGGAAGGAGGATGGAATGAAGACAAAGATTGACGAGGAAATAATTGCATCCAGTGGAAGAGAGCGTTGGAATATATGCGAGGATCCAACGCAGAAATTCCAAAATCGAATGGGGAACTAAATTAGATCCATAATAATAATGGCTGCTCCAGAAGAGCACCCGCAACCAGACAGCGTAACACGTTTACCTATTAGTGCCGCGTAATAACGAGATGCAGAAGGCTTGTCAGCGCCTGATTACACAACCGGCCGACTTCATGTGCAAAGCTCTCATCCTTGCCAATTTTGCAGAAAAAAACGCCATTTTTGGAATTAAGACCACGTGTATTTTAGAAATATCGTTCTCTTTCCGCGTTTTGGTGAATGTTTTTGCGATTTTCTGTAAGCTTTGATCCTGAACAGAGACTGAGCTAACATATAGAGGATGCGTGTATCGATAACCTTAAAGATTACTTAAAGTTATTTATTATGAAGAAAACAATTTCATCTGTTTGCTAGTTAATTAACACCTGTGCAATTGTGTTTAGGCACCTGCACTGTAAAAATGGCATGCCTTAATATAAGACCCATTAAGTGTTGTTTGCTTGTAGAGAAAATCAAGACTTAAATGGATCTTTTTTAAATGTCATAACTGCACAAAACGTCTGCAGGTAGTGACCTACAACCAGAACATTTCCAACATACCAACATAACAATATAATAAATGTTTTGTCGGAACCCGATTATCCCTAAATTATGAACATGTATTGTAACTTCAAATGAACTTTAAATGACATTTAAAGTATCTTAATTGCTGTTAAATGTCCTTAAAAGGTGTTCACTCATAAAACAAGTCTTAATATAAGATTGTTTTTACTATGCGTGCAATTATGTTTTGGCACACGTCCAAGTGTGTTTTGCAGTTCCAATTGTGTGTTGACACATGTGCAAAGTATCCACATTTTATCCACTAAGTGCATATGCATTGTGGGATTCAGCCAACCTGACCATTGGGATTAGTGTTTTTTCTGGATTTAGCAATTCATTATAGAAGTGAAGAGAGGAAGGTGCACGGTCGCGGCCGATTTTTAGAGGAACTATCATGGAATCAACTGTGAAAAGCCACAGTCCCCGGGAATAGAACCCAGGTCTCCCGAATGAAAGGCCGATAGCATTACCACTACCCCACCGAACCTGCAATGTGAATGCACTTAAACTGCGTAGGTGGTAGAAGAGGTAATCCCAACCGTTATCAGTACCAGCATTCGGGTCGCATGGCTTCCATCTGCAATTGTGTGCTTACCAAAACGGAACATAATTGCCAGAAGCTAAAGCGTGGCGTGTTATCCTAACCAGTAACCAGCATCGGTTATCATCCGTTCACGGTTCGTTTCCCAAGCATGGCCAAATCTGTATTGTGCAGTAAATATGCAAATGAGGCGGTCGTTTTAATCAACGCCAGTCGTGTACAAGTTTAATGGCCCTATGGAGAAAAGGATACGAGTGGGGCCCCTTGGGGGCGCTCCCATCGTCTAATGACTGCAGCGCTGCGATGCGGATGATATGGCAAATGAGAAGAGGGGTAATTAGGAGAGGAGACAGAGAGGAAATGGTAACAGTGCGGAAAACGGAAAAGATAGAAGTACGGAGACGGATGGCCCGACATTTCAAAGGAAACAAAAGGAAATTTCTTGAATTTTTCTCCACATTGTGCTGTCTGGCTGCTTTGATTAACCCAACCCATGCTTGTTGGAAAATAACGCCAACTTGATGGGATCGGTATTAAAAAAAAAAGATGTTAGGTTTTTTGTTAGGAAATATTTCCGTTTTCATCAACTTGGGAGACAACGTGTTCCAGATGCACAAAATTTCAAAAAAGTGTTTCTAGATGGGATAAAAAGATGCATGAAATGAAATGTCAGAGTGTAACCGAGTACGCTGAATTGCATACATTCCAAATAAACTGTATATAATAAAATCTGATATTTGTAACCCACTTAAACCCAATTTCTGATATGTCCATACATGGCAATTTTCATATATGGGACATGTGTGATTTTCCCACCCAAAGGCATTTGTGCACTATTGAGTGCATTCTCAAAGGATGGTGGTAGAATTAATAGTAGCCTAGAAGACTAGGATCAAACTTATTTTCGGATGATTCGCTATTAAGCTGTGGTGGCAGCTGCTCGCTTCAACTGCTTCTCCATTAGCCTCTCGCTCAAGATTAACTTTGATGGCTAATAAGCAATTGTTCGTGCTTAACTAATTAACTATTAAGCTCAAGTACATGCTTAATCGATCGGCTGTTACGCTGCCCTGTCATTTAAACGGCTTCGTTATTACGCTCTAGTGCTACTTCAGCAAAATACAGCTTGTTATGCTCGGACAGGTAGCATTGTCTTGCCCCACTTTATATTGAGGATTTCGGATATTGGGACCACTGGCTAAGAGAAGCTCATCAGGTCCATATGATCAAACCTTCAAAGGTAAAAAAATGGACCCATACACGACCGATTGTATATGGTTCATCAAGACCTAAATATGGCTCATCAAGAGCAGAATATAGTCCATACACTTCTGTATATGGTTCATCAAGGAGCCAGCAAGGTTGCCAGATATGGGCCATCAAGAGCTAGATATGGGCCATCAAGAGCTAGATATGGGCCATCAAGAGCTAGATATGGCTCATCAAGATCTAAACATGACCCATACATGGCTGTATATAGCTCATCAAGACCTAATCATGGCTCACTCATGTATTTATATCATCACTCATATATTTCGCACACATATGGCTTTTCCTCCAGTGAAAACATGTTGTAGAACTCAAGTTCGCACTGCGCAATGTTGGTTAATTTGAAAACGTCACCGGCGAGATTTAATGGGCCTCCGAAGTCCCTTAACTCTTCGCTTATCTAAATTGTCTCCAAACGCACCAACTGTGTTCGGTTTGGCAATCAAAAGTGTACATAAACCCTTTGGTGGAGTGCTTGCCGAAGGATAAAAAAACGCAGCAGCTGTCTTAAACCCCACTCGGCCTTCCATAAACCCACTTCTGGAAACAATAACAAGACGATGCAAAGCCAGTTGGGCTCGGTGAACTTTCTTTTTAAAACGGCTGCTAATTTCTGGGAAAACTCATTCATATTTTATTTCAACTCGCGAACAACAACATTGCGTTCCTTGGTGCGCATGCTTGAATTCCCAAAGAAGATGCGATTTTTCCGTCGTGTTTCACGTAAAATACCAATCGCTGTCTTCTACTGCATCTGATGGCAGTTGGGAAACAGTGGAAAAACTAAAACTGAATATACAGACCTAAATACACCTATGGAATTATTTCTCAACTAAATACCAAAAATGCAAAAAAAATTGTTATTCAAGTAACCCCCCCCCCCCTTCCTTCCAAAGTACGACTATGACCCCCCTCCTTCGATTTATGGTCAACCACCGATGAGGGGGACAATTCCCCCTTCCTGTCCCAAAACAGGCATGGCGTGATTTTACAGTGTAAGGTTCAATTTGGCCTCGTTTCACAAATGAAAAACACAAAAATCACTCACTGATTCCTCCTGGTCATGCAGGCACTCCATTTTCTTCCCTGGCGCACTGAAATTAGGTTTTGAGGATCCAAGAACTTCTCCTTTGGTTCGGAACACTTAATTCTGACCGCTTAATTTTCCTTTGTCTTCGTGTTTCGTTTTTTCTCCACACGCAAACTATGAGCGCTGGTTAGCCTGATATGCAAATCATGTCACATGACGACGGGGTCAGGGTCGAAATTCCGTCTCACGATGTTACGTCGATGTACACGTCATATTACAATAAACGGGTATTCTCAATTTACTGTTATATATCTGAAAATATGTACATAAAATATTCCCTTATATTACAATATACAGTACAGTATATGATATTTCCTAAACAATATATGGAAAAATTCTCGTACGTGACACATGTACTAAAATACTATGTCTGAAATTGGGATGTATGAAAATGCCCACATATAAACTGTATGTATGATCAAGTAACACTTTGAGAAATAATAGTACACATTTTTTTAGTAATTGCAAACTCGAAATTACTCATCTGAAAATAATGCATTTGACCCCACTCATAAGACCCCAATTTACACATTGTCATAATTCAAGTTTACCAGCCAGTAACATATCTGAAGTTTCATTCGCCAGACATAGACTCGTGTTATGCAAAATATCGAATATATTATCGCTGCCATTTCCAGCTTGCAAAACTTGCATTAATGCGACATTTAAAAGCATAGAAAAAACCAAAAAAACCGTTGAATTTCACTATATGATGCACTCGTAGTAAGTACCAAGTGTGGTTTAATGCACAGTCATGGGTAGAAATAAGGCTATAAAACTTGCATATCCCTCCCATGGTTTTTTTCGTTGCATAAACTTGTCTTTCTAACAAAATTTAATACCGGCGCCAAGAATTAGGCCTCGCGATTATATATATCCTATAATACGGGTACTTTATTTGGAAATAAAAATCAAATTTGAAGCCAAATGGTTTGACATTTGCGAAACTTGTAATAAAAATCTGACGGGATCCGTTTTTCTGACACGTGGTATATTTAGTGGTATTGCAAATACGCCTATGGGCGGATATGGTACATCATTTTGCATGGCATTCCATTAATTCAATTTATTGGTATCAAAGGATTTGCAGTGTATAACTTTGGAAATTATATATTGGTGAAGAAAAGTTTGCCCAAGCATTTAAATGTTTCGGAAATTATTGTAAGATCCCCTGGTGGAAAACATTGCATAGGGCCATGTATGGAAGCATGTATGGCCATATATGGGATTTTATGTCTATTTATGGAAAATAACAAGACACTCAAAGTTTTAATGTGGCACTTTATATTGAAATACATAAATCATAAGTGGAAAAAAATGCCATATATTTCCAATTTCATATATGGACATACATGGTTTATCATACAGCGCCATATATAATTTCTCCACCCGGATCGTGTTAATTTATTTTTCGATAATTATCTCTTGACTCCTGATAATCAAGCCCATTACTATTCTCTTATCAGGGTTGACTTCCAGAGTTGCCATCCGCTTTAAGCATTATACAGGTCACATATTATACATTTACCATGCACAAGCATATCTGACTATGCACATTTACCTATTGATTTGTGAATGCCCTTGTAAAATCATTTTCATGTATCCAATTTAGAAAGAATTTGTAGCATTGCTCACTAATAGAATTACTTGATAGTTGAAGTAATGTAATTAAAGTAATGCAATAATACAAACATGGACAAGAACGTAACCAGTAAGATAATGAGATCAATACTAATTTACATTAATATGGGTTGATTTTTAATCATGTTCTGCCTTAGTTAACATTGGAAACTTTTGAAAATTTATCGATGACCCACGTATTTAATCGATAACAAGCTACTGTTCCCTGGGTGGAACAATGTAGTATGTACGTATGTTCCAGTTTGGTGCATACGTATATGTCCATTCAGTCATTTGAGTGGATATATACATTGCATATTTTCCTATTCAGGGCTATGTAAGTGATACAGTGTAAATGTATATGGCTATATATGGTAAATACAAATCCACACAGGGCTATATACGGTCCATATAGGTCCACTTACGGCTATCTATGGTACAACCAAGTCCACACATGGCTATGTATGGTCATTTAAGTTACACAATGTAAATATGACCTATATATATACATGGCAGTTGTCATGGCTATATATTATGGTACATAGAAGTTGACACCTAGCTATGTATGGCCCATACTTGGCAATATATAGCTTTTCCTCTGAAGTCTGTATTTTCATGTATACTGTATGCTGTATTCTAGATTTCCAAATCAGAAAACTGACTTTGTATTCATTACGTTCTAACCTGATTTTGAGATTTCATATGCAGAAACATATAACTGAATCAAAATTCCACTAGTTCTTCTTTACCGTAATCATCATATGTCTTCGGATTCAATCCCTATAAGACCCACTAATACAAGTTTATTTCAAAGAATCCGATTTGGTGGTATTAACTCTCTATATAGACTTATCCCACTATGTGAAAATAAAAAAAAGCTTTATGAAATTCAGATCTTCTCGAGTCTATAATCGCAGAATTAACTCTTGATGGAGTTTACTTTTAATAAAGCGAACGCATGAATAATGGAGAAGTTAGTGTAGCGTATATACAAGATGTTACTGCCTACATGTATAAGCCTAGCAGTGTCTGTTTGTGTTTTGATTTCTAACCTGCCTTTCAAAACGATGAGTTTAATAGGAAAACAGAGGATGGGATGTTATTTTTATTGGAAAAACATACACATAAGACGCATCATACTTTCTAATTTAATTGCGCTATACACTGCAACTGATCCCCGCCATATAATCGACGAATTTATGTTTTTGGAAATACGATCCCACTCCGGTTTTATTACATCTACTGGATTAGGTTTTCACGATATAACGTTGCGTGTGTATGTATACTTAAGAGAGGTTCAAACGTATATTTCACTTTGCCTCCCTCGTGATTGCGCCAAATATGTTCTAAAGAGAAAATCCCATAATGCATTTCTTTTTAAAAATTACCATGCTGCCCTCTATAATGCAGGAAAACCGGTTTTCCCCGTCTTCCCATCATGCAGCAGATTTTCATTACACCTTTTTTTCAACTTGTACCAAATGGCTAAGAAGTAGCATGCAGTAAAGGTGCTGCATAAAACTTATGTGCTTTGTAAACACATGACTATATCACATGCTTATTTCATTAGTTTATTTCAAATGAAACCCCCATTTGCAATTCTGACACCCCATTTGGCATGGGGAGAAGTGATGCAGCCTTTTGCAAGAAAATGATTCCATCATTGTTTTCTTGTTTTATATAGAGCCAAGAATATGTAGAACGCCCACTGCGCAAGAAATATGCGAATTAATTAACTGAAAACTTGCAATATGAAATCTAGAAACATCGCATTTGATAGCTTTGAAAAACAAAAAGAAATTATTGTTATTTGACAATGTGTTTGTGTGTAATGAAACGTGAGTATAATGCAAATCTATAGGAATTAATGTAACTTCCATATTTCATGAATGGTGACTCCATGATGCAATTTGGATATTTTTTTAACATTTTTCTGCAATGCATTCTTCAGAATAGAAAGTAGTTCTAGGTGGGAAAAAAAGCACAAAAAAACAGGGACATGTGTGTATGACATATTATGTACCTTGTACATTCATTAGTTTGATAATATATATGACCATATATGTCGTTTTTGTGTTCATTTATGGAAAAAATCATATTTGCCCATGGTCGAAAAAATTATGTCATATATATGGGGAAATGTCATATATAGACATTTTTCCATCCAGGCACTTTTGTAAAAAAAATGCCACTGATGGGCCATATCAAAATTCTAACATATCGGTCAACTTCACATGTACTATGTCGAACTTCATGTAACCACATGTGTACTTGTATATGACGACTTACAGTAAATGGAGTACGATTCGACCAAGTATGTTCAAATTTGTATATTGTCTGGCATGTCCAATCCATATATGGCACTTGACCCTGCTCGAGGCAAATTTCCCTCTCTCCATTAATACAATGCCACGTGATCTTGATGACGCGCAACAAGCATAAGGCCCATTGTGCTTATGCATCTACAATACATGTTGGAGTGCATATTCTAACTAGCTTGACGTCCCTATTTGATAACTTCAAAGTATATACAGTGTATGCAAAATGCAAAAATATATCAAATTTCAATTCTGTTTCTAAAATAATGTACATAAAAGCTAGATAGTAATTATGCCTCCCAACATTTGTGCGGAATAATCCGAGATATAAATTACATTAAAAAAAAATGTTGAACTACAGTAAAGTGGAGATTATTTCAAGTAATGCCTGCTTTTGTATTTATTGAAGCTTTATGTCGAAGCCTGTAGGCAACTACGGTCAAGTGCAAAATTCCCCTTTTTAATGTAAAGCCATGATCCACTTAACACTTTATAGAACCCTTCCAATTCTCTTTGAATCTGTTTGCTCGGTCTCATTCAATGTTATAATAAACAGATAATACATCAGGAACCTATACTTCATTAAATGGGAAGGAATACAGAGATACATTAATGGCCCTACATCTACATAGTTAGGTGTATATATACTCGATTTAACCACTAAATAGCCATGTATGGGTGATTTTGAATGTGCATTAATATCAAGCTTTTTTGAATTACCATAAAGTAGAGTAAAGTTTAAGCACTTCGCAAACATGCATTATATGCCCCTATATATGGCCATACAACGGGATATATTAACACAAATGGACATATATTTGGCATTATTGGCCACACATGGGCATATATGAACATATGTATCTTTGGCATTTGCAGCCATATATGGGCATATATATTTTCCATATGCATACATGGGCATATCTTTTGGAATTTTGGCCATACATGGGCATATTTTTGGGAATTATGGCCATACATGGGCATATCTTTGGGAATTTTGGCCATACATGAACATATCATTGGGAATTTTGGCCATACACGTGCATATCTTTGGCATTTATAGTTATATATAGCCAAATCTTTGGCATTTATGGGCATAAATGATCAAATCTTTGACATTCATGACCATACATCGAAATATACGAACATACATGGACATATCTTTGGAATTTATGGCCAGACATTGGCATACATGAGCATATCTTTGGTATTTGCGGCCTTACATTGGCTCACCTTTGGCATGTATGGGAATACTTTTGAATCAGGTCTAAAATATGTTTCTAATCGTTGTCTTTCGTTTTTTTCTTTGTAGGTAAGTAACTGCAGATGACCGCCACTTTATCTGAATTTGCCGCAACACGTCCAGAGCGTGAGATAAGTTGTTTATGCCCATACATGGTCCACACATGTTTTTCCATCTGGGATAATATGGCAGAAATTATCCTCCATCCTTAAGATTGTGAAATTAAATCTTTACTCTAGTGAAAATCTTAATTAAAGACTAAGTCTTTTCCTATGCTAATGATGATCATTAAACCATACAATTAACAACCAACCGAAATATATTTTAGAAGTGCATGCAAATTACATAGTGTGTGGTCTGTCTGATATCAAATTGCTAGAAGTTTGTTCCACGAATAACTCGCTCTTGTTGCAGCCACTCCTCCATTATTTCAGTTGCTTCGATATGGCAGCATCTGCCCAAGTCATAAGGGTGTGTCAGAACATAAATCTGAATACATTTTCGGTATTGCAAAAAAGCATGTTTCTACAGTGTAAATACGGATCCCGATTCAGATCGTGTGCATTGACACAATTTATCTATAATCGCGCCTTGCAAAGGGAGAAACCGTAACGTTTGAATGAACTACAAACACGACCTATACTGGCAGTCAGCCATATCTTGGCGATAAATGGCTTTTAATGGAAATATTTACCACATCCATTTCAATATGGTGTCGGAAGTATTAGACTATGGAGACTCAAACTTTGTTTTTAACGCTGCCATGTTTAGAAAATTTCACCAAGTGACTGTTGTTAAAGTTGGTCCAATGAACTTTATTTGCACCAATAGAGAGTTTGAGCCAGCTAACGTTAACGAAACGATAACGATAACGAGAGCCAGCGCTGGCGGCCCGAAATGGCATTGCAATGCCATGCTTCTCATAGGGTAGTCCTTGACATTCCTGGCCGCCAGCGCTGTTTCTCGTTATCGTTGGCTGGCTCAAACTTTTTATTGTCATCTCTGGAAGACAAACAAAATATGGAACGTGTACAATATGGCTCATTCCATATATGGTTAGACCAGAAATTGGAGACATGTGGGCAAATAATATAGCCAAATTTGCCAATATCCTGGGTACGACCATATGTATACAAATGTTTGGCCATATCTAAATGTGGTTCATAAATAGCATTTTATGATTCTTCTGTTCGGAATGGAAAATATATACATGTCCCGTCTTTGGGTATATATGGAAAATGCTAAAAATTGGGCATTATGGATGTATACAGTAAAACCCGTTTATAAGAAGTTTCCGTTTAAGGCATTTTATCCGTTTCACACCAAGGAAATCTCTAGAAAATGAGGAAATAGTCTCCTGTGACGGTAATCTCCAAGATTTCGGTATGTGGATCATTTTTTGTGTGTGGTGAATATGAGTTCTAGTTGAAATATCTGAACTTATAAAGTTGACGGAAGCTTAGGATTCCCCATGAAAGTAATCTCAAGAGGGTGACAGATATGGATAGCGGGAATCATTCCCTCGCTTTTTTGTTAACCCATCCACTGCGAAGATTTAACCGAAACTGGTGGTATTTGGGAAAGAAGTCAGTAAGTGACTTTGATTGGAAGTCAATTCCATCTAAAACATCCAGGTCTAAAACAGATCTAAACGAAATAGAATTTTTTTTTTCCAAAACTTTATTCTGATCCAAACAGAAATCAAATCTCCATTCCCAAATGACCGAAAATATACAGTGAAGAGAGCATAGGGCATTAGTCGGTATATTGGCAGCTATATAAATAAATATGGCAATATAATGTGGCAGATACAAATAATATGCAAATACTATTCGCCTTCATTATCGCATTTTTATCAAAATAGTTCTTATGTAACTAAACTTCCATGATGACAGATCTCCTTAAGGTGATAAAGAAGTTTCATAAATATGAAACCATTGAAAAACATTCCCTTATTCATTACTGAAAAAGTTGGAATCTCCCTATGGAGTAGAATTAATTACGTTTTTTCATCTTCCCTATTTACATATAATTAACGTTTGGAATTATTTCTGTATTCCATTTATTTTTTTCTAGTTAATTCTCATTATATTTATTTGAGACAAATAAACTGTGTAAATATTTATTCGTTCAAATGTTCTGAACGTTAATTATCCTGTGGTTTTGTTCCATACATGGACGATGACATGAAACGTCGTATATGGGCATAAATGTTTTCATTCATAAAAGACCTTGTAAAAAAGCTTTATAAGGACATGTACGGATTTGTAAGCCCCGGCCATTTTTGGTCTTTGAATGGCTATATAAAGCCATGTATGTATATTCCATGTTTAACTACCGATTGATTATACAGTATAGTCAACTTGAAACTTTATACATGAACATGCAGTATGTGCCCATACATGCCCATACAGGCTCTAAACAGAACACAATGCGCAAAACTTCTAATGCATTGATTAAAAATGAAATTGCAACATTAAATTGGAGGCTGAAGGCTCATGAAAGTATGCGAGCTAATAGAATGTAATTTATGAGCGCTTTAGTCTTAATAGCCATACTGATTACGACTACGAATTGTAAGCAGCTATTAGCTCAATATAAAGCGCTGTCTGGCATAACATCAAATGGTAAAGGCCTTCAATGTGAAAATTTCGAAGGATATCTTTAATGCCAAAGTAAACACCTAACTCAAAAATTCAAACTGGTATTGTTAACAGTTCCACATAAAATTAGCTGTGGTCACGAAATGAATTTAATCCCAGCTTAAAATCGATTTGGATAAAATAGATCAAAAATAGTCCACGGCGAGGTCATACACATTAGTTAGTTGCTTGTTACGCATGCGCACATTCACGTTTACATGTACATGACCTCGCCGTTGAGCATGCGCACACAATTCTATCCAAATCGATTTTCAGCTAGGATGAGATCCATTCCCTGACCACAGCTAGAATGAAATCTATTCCATGACCACAGCTAGTATGAGATCCATTACATGATCACAGCTAGGATGAAATCCATTTCATGATCATACCTAGGATGAAATCCATCCCATGAAACATGATCCCGGGCAAAAAAGCTATACATGGACATGTATCCATAACCCATTATTGGTGACCATATTTCGCCAATATTTGGGTCCTGATGGGGCAGATATGTAACTTAGCCATCGATGAGTCACATAAAACATCATATGGTCTATATACATATTGTTCTCACCATATATGGTACGTATCAAACATATCAATTAATGTACAATATACTGTCATGTACATGTAGTAGCCATATGTTAGGATATGGTATACTTTATATGCGAATATCGATATTAATGGACATGTATACAGTATGTTTACATGTCCAAATAGCAATTATGGCCATAAATAGGTCATATATGTCTAATTTCTGCTCTAGCCATTTATGGAAAAATGGATACATGGCCCATATATGTCATCAGATAACTATTACAATCATTTAAGTTAATGTACTGTAGGTTATGTTGAAACTGTGGTAAGAGAACTGCTGGTAGTAACTTTGAAAATCAATTGAGGATTTTGTGTTTTTTGATGTTGTTGATGTCTCCACATTTGTAACGGAAAATGGAACCAAAATTTCCATTTATACGAGAGTTTTCTCTATAATCAAGGAGAATTTCGTCAACAAGGAAGAAAAACAAGAGTTGTATGACAAGGACAGAAATGCATCACACTGATGAGCTTCAACTACTGGAAGATGATTACTATGGATGGTAAACCAAGACGAAATTACCCGTTCGCCATATCTGTATACGATTGCAAAAGAAACAATGCACATAACTAGTAGTCTGAATTAAAACTCATCAATAGATTAAAGGGAATGGATACATAAAAACGACAGCTGGCATATGTTATATTCAGATTTGTTCTCACAATGGTTTCAGACAAAATTCCTGCATACTCTTGTGAAAGTGCATATACACTGTAGATGGGACGTAATTATCAGAAATTGGACACAAATACCCATACAAGGCACTTAACCTGTATTTTACCAGATACGAGAATATATGACCATGTATGTTCATCCTAGAAAATGTTCATAATCTTGAAGAGATTCCAGGAAGTGATCTCCATACCAGTTCAATATTTATTAATTCCACATTTGGGAAATTCTATTCAGTCCATATTTGGGAAATTCTATTCAATCCGTATTTGGGAAATTCTATTCAATCCATGTTTTGGAAATTCTATTCAATCCATATTTGCAAAATTCTGTTCAGTCCATATTTCTAAAATTCTGTTCAGTCCATATTTCTAAAATTCTGTTCAGTCCATATTTCTAAAATTCTGTTCAGTTTATAGCTGGGAAATTCTGTTAAGTCCATTTGCAAAATTATGTTCAGTCCATATGCGTATACCATCTTTATTCCATCCATTTTCATGTATGTGTTGGGAAAACGTGTGGAAAAACGACCCGGATAAAACTCTGACATCGCACATTAGTAAAAGCAAAATGTTTCCTTTACTCGACTAGGCTTATGTAAGAAAAAGATAAATGTGCTGATACATGTTCTGTGAATGGCAATAATCAACAGTAAAACACATTCTGGCTGTCTTCCCAAACAGTATGATTGTCTTTTGGAGTTAAACATTAACTTTTCAATGAACTTCTGTAAAGTGCAATAAAGTGCTACTTTATAACTGTTCCAAGTCGTCCTTACAATTAACTCTTACAGCAACTGACTACAACTCAGACTTTAGAGTTTACAACAATTAAGGTCTGTACATAATGTTTTGTAGTGATGGCCATAAATTAACCTGCTTCCTGCAATGAAGGAATCCATAGGCAGCTGGGAAGTCATAGGAATGCCATCAGTACACTTTTGGTAAATTGTACAGTGTGGCATCCCCGTGACATCCCAGTCAGAGCTATTAGAAGTTACAACACCTATTCCTACTACAAGTGTCAGTAGGTATTTTGCAATGGGTACCTTCTACAAGTAGGTGCCAGAAAAGCCATAAGTGGATATATCATGGCATACAAATGCTGACATTTGTATTGTGTCACATTCACGTGTGTACATGCATTTATTTACAAATGAATACATGTATATATATATACATATACAGTATACCATACGAACATGTGGCTAATACATTACAGTATATAATACTTTAACTTGATGCTATGACACATGCAGTATATGGCAAAAACTTGACAATATGTAGGCCATTGCAGTTTTATGTCACACATACATTGTAGTTCCAATATGACTAATTAAGCTAATCAATCGATGCCTAACTAAGGTACACATTTGGACCATCTATGACCCATTATTGTCGAAATATGATCCATGCACGGCCCATCTAAGGCGAAATATATAACCCATCTACAATGTATATCCCATTCATGGAAGTTATCTTCAAATAGGTGCCAAGTCACTGGAATGCCATATATAAGCAATGAGATTCCAGCCACCTAAAAAGCTGATAAGCCTGTGGCGTAGGCTTTGCAGCATAGTACCAAAATGATTCCAAACAAGCAGTGCTCATGTTCACGAGTGTTTTGCAACTAATGAGTGGACTCGTCAGTAGAAAATTGTCACCAGATATGGTTTCAGATTGTTTGGTCCATCTGAAGAGCTGAACAATCCGAGCTAGTCATTAACTGGCCGTTCCTAATGAGGGTCAGGGGTAGTTGGACTCTCCAAAGTTTCATCTCCGTATATCCAGCCTCCTCCAGATCACGCTTGCATGTTCGTTGAAAAATCATTGGTAAAGACAAACAGGAATTGATTTTCCGTCACCGTTTCTCAACAAAAGCAAAACAAGAAAGTGGAACAATGGAATGCCAAAAATAAATGTACATATATCCAAAAAAAAAGAAAAAATGTGGATTCTGGATAAAACACAAACCAAGGATGAAAGCAAAACAGAAGAAGAAAAAAAAAACAATTTCAACCCCAAAAATCCATTGAATATTTAGCAGTGTTTAATCCGTCTTCCCCTCCCATATTCGATCCCTCCGTCATTTCCCCATTTTAATAAAAGGTCAAACGATCATAAGAGACATTGAGGCATCGATTTTTCCCCATTTTTGGAGAAACAACAAAGATGGGAAAAGCATGATTGTGGAATTTGCTAATTTTAAAAATGCTTTGGAATATGTTGGCTCATTGCCGGAAATGAACACGATAAAAACATCTGTTTAATTTCCTCGGCATGGGGAAGGCATATTCGAAAATTGAAAATTCAGACATTTTTACTGTTGCTTTTTAATAAATGAGCCTCGAAATATTGCACGCCACAGCATTTTTTTCCAATTGTGAGGAATGATTCCCTTATTTTAATTTAAGCCCTTTTTTACGCTAATATACACGAACGATATATCTAGTTTTATTAACATTTTTAGGCTATAATGATGGTGCATTTGCGAAAATCTAACATATGCATTTATCAAAGTTTCTAGGAATCCGAAAATGGGTATTACAATGAACTGATGAGATTTCTATATAGTGCATTCGACTTATTTTTATAAGAGTCTGCAGTTATTTAGGCAATCATTACTAAATCAGTGTCTACTAGACATTTAGAAACTTTAATGTAATTATGGGATATTCTTATGTATGTCCATATACGACCATTTTATCGTTGGCCATTAAATCGTAAAATTTATTTTTATCAACATTTATGTTTTATATTGTTTTTAATTACTTAATGTAAGTTCTAAACCAAAATTGCGCAATTTACAAGAATTTAAATTCAGTACCGAGCTCTGTATAGAGCAGTCGCAATTACACAAAGGGGCAATTGTCGGAAGTTTAACAACAGCACATCAAAAATTCATAACATTTCGGGGCAAATTTCATGAAATATAGAACGAAATTTCACGGAATATAAAACAGAATTATAAACGAATTAAAACACGCTACTTATAAAATGATTCATCAGCTTGCAAATAAGAAAAAAAAATTCAAATTGTGTATAAAATCACGTGAATCCCAGTTTGAATATCGCTGTTAGGTTAGGGCACATCAGGAAAAACCTTAGTTTAAATAAAAGTATAATACAATTTAAAAGTAAATTACGATAAAAATCATGTATATTGGGAGTCGCTGTATACGAGACGCGCTATTTGACCGGAAGAAATGTTTTTAAACATATCTAGAGAAATCATATATGGAACCTAATATGACGTATGTATGTTGTCCTTATATTATGGCCGATGTATGGCAAGATATTCATAAAAGATACGAAATACGTTAGTTCATTAGCAATCTGCTGCTGCCCCTGTGCATGGGCAAACCATGCGTACTCCCGTGCAAGTGTGTATTGCCAACTTTCCATTGGCGTAATACAAATAGCAGAGCCTATAGTATATCTCCTTAAGAATAAATAAGGGCAACCACTAACAGACCCTTTGTCGGTATACTTAACCCTCATTTATTCAAAGTGTATTCCTGTCCTAGTCTGTTAGAGCTGGATAACATCGACGCGTGTTTGGAATTTTAAAGTGTAACTCAACCAGTGTTTTTCCCCACAAACCAATTCGAGTTTTTTGTATTTCAAAACGTTATAGGTACACAAAGGGCTTTAAGGCGTTCTCGACAGTGCCGCCATCCTCTGATTATATTAGGTGTAAGATCAATGCTAAACGTAATCTCAAATGCATTATCAGAGCGCGAGACCTTTGATGTCTCGAATCTTCTACTCTGATAATTGCTGAATATTTGAAAAGGTCCTTTGGATTCACATCTCAGGTCATTCACCTTTCCGTTCTCAAGAACAAGGAAGATGGGAAGGTTAATTACAGAGTCGCGGAATTGACATTAGAAGTCGTTTTAGTCCTCATTCTTAGATTACTTAGAAAGTATTAATGGTACTTAGGTCTGAAAAGCCTACTTTTAATACGTTTAATCTTTCGAAAAGTAGAAAGGAAAGCATTTTAGGCATGCAGATTATCAGCACTGGTTTCTTCATTTATTATTTGAGAGAGGGAGAAGATAGATCAAACTTAGACATCATTTGTCAGTTTGTCATCACGAATATACTCTAATACCCTGGACACACTATGAACTTAAACTAGTTTAAGTCTGCTAAACTAGATTACCGTAGGTAGTGTGTCCTT
>JAUJYV010000880.1:0-25814 GCA_033995625.1 Ophyiulus pilosus
GAACTACCCAATGAACTAACTGAACTTCATGAGTGCGCATGCTTGTTTCTTCCCTTCCAGCCTCTAACGTTAAGGTTAACGTTAAGGCGTTGGCTGGCTCAATCTCTCTAGTATGAAGTTTGAGAATGCCATCGCCTTAACGTTAACCTTAACGTTAGAGGCGGGAAGGGAGGAGCCACGGACTGAGCTACCCAATGAACTAACTGAACGTCATGAGTGCGCATGCTTGCTTCTTCCCTTCCCGCCTCTAACGTTAAGGTTAACGTTAAGGCGTTGGCTGGCTCAATCTCTCTAGTAGGAAGTTTGAGAATGCCATCGCCTTAACGTTAGCCTTAACGTTAAAGTCATGGAAGTGAGGAACCGCGGACTGAACTACCCAATGAGCTAACCGAACTCCATGAGTGCGCATGCGTGCTTCTTACCTTCCCGCCACTAACGTTAAGGTAAGTATAAAGACGTGTGGCATGCTCAAACTGTCTATTAACGACAATGTCAGAATATAGAAGTCACAATATAGGGGCATAATAGAGAGATTGAGCCAGCCAACGCCTTAACGTTAACCAGAACGTTAGAGGGATGCGTTAGAGGAGATGAGCTAACTGAACGTCATGAGTGCGCATGTGTGCTTCTTCCCTTCCCGCCTCTAACGTTAAGGTTAACGTTAAGGCGTTGGCTGGCTCAATCTCTCTATTGTTAAGTGCTATAAAAAGAGATAACGCATGAAATTATTCTGAACAGTCTAAGGGGAAAACTAGGAGGAAATGTGTATTTCTTTAAAATTACACAATTGAAGGTGCGTCTCTAGGGGATGTAATTTACTATTTATTTAATGAAACACCAAGGTTAATAAAATTACTGCAAAAGTACCGTAAAATTGCGAGTGCTGTGTGTTGTCATCAATGATTCAACTAAACTATACGGTTGGGATGCTAAATTTTTAAAGGAAACTATTTACTCGGTAAGCCGGTCCTTGGAAATATAAGTTTATGATTAAAGCGTAATAATTATAAGGTAATATCCTCCAGCGGCTTTTTTATCCGTGGCTGTAATTAAATATACTAACATTTAATATTTCACTCGTACGTGATGTCGAAACTTTCACAATAGAATAGAACTACAAATAGAATTACGCGTTCGAAATGTAAGTAGAACAATCGCAAAAGGAAAAACCTGGGGTTTTATACTTTTTATGTCTAATAACTTATTCAAAGGGCTGGTCTAAGACTCTTAGTAAGTAATTGTGTGATGAATACTACTGCCGACCTTGTGCAGCTGTTTTTATTATTATTTTGTCTTCTTTTCCTTGAAAAAATTGTCATAGATCTGATGAAAAACGTTCACTATAATTTTACACTCGTAACTTCACTTTTGCTTTTGTTTTTTTAATTTATAGGTATAATATAGGGAGCATTTTTAAATAAATATATATAAATGAAACTATTGCATGGATATACACTACAGTGTGGCCACACACAAAAAGCGGAACCAGTTTCATAAATTCGTAACTTTTCTTGTTTTTTAATCAAAGTAAATCCAATTTTGCACAAATATAGGCAAGAAACGTAGGAACAAAACAGCTGTTTCAATTTGTACTCGACATGCCCTCCATCCTTGGCAACACATGACCGACACTTGGGCAATCGACGAGTCGATTACTGTTTGATCAAGTTCATACCAGAATTGAAACACACCCATTTTATTGAGCCTGGAGTTAAGATCAACGGTTGCTACTATCGAGACATTTTGCCGATGCAAAACTTCCTGCTCGACATTCGTCAATTTTCGGACTTGTTCGTGTTCCAGCAAGATTGAACACCGCTCGAAAAACTGTTCAAGTTGTCCATCGAGAGACTCCAGATTTTCTATCACCTGCCCTTTGGCTACCTGATAGCCCCGATTTGAACCCCCAAGATTATTCCAACTGGGGGAATTTGGTGCAAAAAGTGTACCGAACAAAGATTCGCGATGTCAAAGAGTTAAGACGCTCGGGATGAACTTGATCAAACAGTATTGATCGACTCGTCAATTGCCCAAGTTCCGGACATGTTTGACCAAGGATGGAGGACATGTCGAGTACAAATTCAAATAGCTGTTTTGTTCTTAAATTTGTTGCCTGTATTTGTGCAAAATTGGATTCCTTTTGATTCAAAAACAGAAAAAAGTTACGAATTTATGAAAAAGGTTCCCGCTTTTTTTGTGGCCACACAGTGCTGTCATCAATGTATACTTTATTAAAGTTTGTGTCAACTTAATTTTACAGCTGTTGTGAGAAGATGCTGGACATGTTCATCTAGGGGCGAATATGGCGATTGCAGGGATCCTTTTGCAGTCAATCCAACAAACATGGAGTTTTTTCCAGGAGCAAATGCAGCCCCTTGCGCCTCGGGATGGTGCGGGAAGATCATTGAAGGGGATGAAGTCCGTAAGTATTTAGGCCTAAACTATTCTCGCGTACAATTTCACAATTTAAATATGTACGTTATATATTGCAGAATATACAGTGGCCACGAGACGTTTATGTTTGCCCCGGCCTCCGGATGACAATCAAGAAAGATGTGCGGAAACGTTTTACAAGAATCGGAAAGTTTTTATGTGTTTCTGCATGGGAGATCTCTGCAATTCTGGACTTATGACAACCGGTAGTTTTCTGGTTATAACGGCCGGCGTTTTACTTCATCGGATTTTATTTTGAATTAAGAATCTAGAGCAGATTTGCACTTTTAACCACCCTTTAAGAAGCAACATTCTAAGTCGAACCTGTCCCGAACGAAGTCTTCCCAACTATAAAAAACATGTTCCGCACACCCAAGAACGAAATTTCAATTCCTTTTTTATATGTTTTGCACCAATAAATACTTTTTTATTTTACATTTTACGTATGGATAATTTAAACAAACCGTTTATAAAATAAAGGTGTTGTATCATCGTTAGTACACTTCTTTAGAGAGACAAAACGGCTGAATTTTATCAACAGATCTCCTGCACAACTATTGACGTGGGTGTTTTGAAATAAGTCGCCCATTAAATATATTGTAAAAACGCAGCTATTTTTACAATTTGTTATATAACATACTCTGTTGTAAGTTATGCACCATAGTTGATGTTGTGTTTCAGACATTTCGAATAATTTATACGAGCGATCTTTAATAAAAATTGGAGAAACAAAATGCCTGATGTCAATTTGTTCAATTTACTGCGGTATACGTACAAACTGCAGTCAAACAGCTGTCATGCTGTAGATGCAGGGATGGCTTTGTATGTCATCTCTGAACTTTTGTTATAAATGCTAGCTGCTTATGTGAAAGCTAATCTATGTTTATTAAATTTATAGATCTCCCCAGGACGTTTTCTGCCAGAGCAAGTAACATGACATTTTTCAGCATACTGTAATTAGTATAAAAAAAAAAATAATAATATCTAAAATTTCCTCCCAGCTACTCCAAGTTGGGAAACTTTTCTAGGAATAACCTTATTATCGTCCCAAACAAAATAATGCTATAAATATGATGGTTTCTTTAATTTATTAGAGAGTTTGAGCCAGCCAACGTTAAAGAAACGATAACGATAACGAGAAATATCGCTGGCGGCCCGGAATGTCAAGGACTACCCAATGCCATTCCGGGCCGCCAGGGCTGTTTCTGGTTATCGTTTCGTTAACGTTGACTGGCTCAAACTCTCTATTGACGAATACAATATCCAAATATATGCAATAATTAATTATACGCAACTGGATTACAGAATCTTGAATTTATGAGACAAACCAACCTGTATACCCCCTAATATTAAGTTGACTCTTCCTTCACGCGCTGATATTCTATTTGGAACGCACCAGTATTCTATTTGGAACGCGCTGGTATTCTATTTGGAACGCGCTGGAATTCTATTTGGAACGCGCTATGAATTCCATTTTTTGCTCGCTGCCTATAAAAGGAGCTCGCCGCCAATGTTCTTTGCCTATCTTGCCTAAGAGCGGTCACGAGAGCAACCTTGCCTCGTTTATACAAAAACTTGCTGTAAAATCTCTACAAATGTCTCGTGGTCTCTTATTCAACAGACACAACCATCATTTGCGACAATCTTAGTCGCAAATAGGACCCAGCAGTTATTAAATAAACTGTAATAGACGCCGAAAGGACGGAGTATGAATAACATTTCATTCCATTGCAGTTTGCCAAAATAAGTCTGGTAGTACGTACATGGCATCAGGAACACCTTGCTTTTCAGCACTTCCTCTGAGATTTAACAAGGACCACTATATGTAGCACATTGACCAATAAATTTAAAAAATAATAAAAATCTATATTAGCCCGTAGCCAAGGAATGGATTTGACCTAGTTGAAAAACGATTTTCATAAAATCTAAAACTTTCGTAAAGTTAAAAATGGAGAGATAGAAGTTTACCGCCAATTTTCAAATTGCCAGAAAAAGCGCACTAGCTTCAAATCCGAACAGTTTCTAGCCAAGACACTTAATAAGCGAACAGTCATGTACAGTTTGTACCCATAATACATTGCATCAATGCAAATGCACAAATAACGACAAAGTTTGATTTATTATAAATTTACCTTCTTAATAATAAAATAAAATGAAAATATTAACATATTTCAATCATGATTTATTCGTTTTTGCGTAAAGCCACTGATAATTTACATTGATTTACCGTACATTATGTATTCCATCTCCTAACTGTCGCCCTTTCCACTTGACACATGCATTATTGATAACTTAAATTACTTTTGTTTCTTATCAAGTTACTATCGATTCAATAAAATTGCCATTATTTTGTTAGTCGTTGAAACAATCTCGCATAAATATATATTCTTGCTTGTGAGATCTATGCCAGTGCATAACGGAAACAGCGTTTAATCTGAGGAAAATTCAACAGAACAGGCCGAGGCTTGGCCACGATCAGATCTGTCGTAAGGACTCTCATGTTTGACTTATCGAAAAATGATGTAATCCGTGTATGATACGGTACATATTATGATAAACAGATAAACGGAGAATGACCTCAATTTTGCCATTCAAAATTGTACCTATGTGTTTTAATGTCTGCAGGGATTTAATTACATAAGCATCTATGGAACCTCCGGAGATAGATGCTGCTTGCATCCCAGTGGATTTTGTCAAGCAAGTAAGATAGCTTTCGTTATTACAATAATATGAACATCTTATAATATCATCCGAGTCGAGACGTGGCTGTGCCACCAGTTTAATGTGAGAGTAGGGTATAATCTCATTGAAGTGTGATATGAACAATTCCAGGATGTATGCAGTGGATATACTAAAGACCAGGTATCAGATGAAGTTCCTGAAGATGGACAGACAATTAGTCAAGCACCTTATGCATCAGCAAACGACATCAGCAAGTTTGACATTGTAAAAGCAACTCAGGTACAGCACACAGACTAACGTTTGTATTGAAAATTCGCATATAACCCACTTAAAAATCAAGATTCCGTCAAAGCACTCTGACAGCAACTTCACAAAGAGGAAGTTTTGTTAAAATACTCCAGTTCTCCTTTGAAAAAGACGAGCATGTTTGTAACACCCTCCAATGACTTATTTGCATATTCTGTAGTACGGAGCATACGAAAGATGCTACGAATTAATTGAAGCGGGTTTCGATGTTAATCAACGCGACAGTGAAAATGTGACCCTGTTGCATTGGGCCGCTATCAATAATCGAAAAGAAATTGTCAGGTATGTGGTTCTTCGCCGGCTTCTCGAGCTGTGCTTGCAGGCTGTGCATAACTGATTGTACAAATGTGTCGTTTAAGGTACTTCATGACTAAAAACGCCAATGTAGATTCCATCGGTGGTGAACTCAATTCAACACCATTGCATTGGGCCACTCGGTAAACTTTTCATCCACATTTTAATTGCAGACAACTCTCATTGTTTCAATTGTTAAAACCTGTGTGATGCTATTATAGGCAAGGCCATTTATCCATGATTGTACTTTTAATGCAGTATGGAGCAGACCCATCTTTGCGCGATGGCGAAGGTTGGGGGAGCTTTTCTGCTTTTATTTCAGGAAACAGTCACATAAGTTTCACGAGCCTTGACAAAACTTTATTCTATTAGGTTGTAGTTGCATACATTTGGCTGCCCAGTTTGGTCACACAGCTATCGTCGCTTACCTAGTCGCCAAAGGGCAAAACGTGAACATGATGGATCGAAATGGCATGTCGCCCCTGATGTGGTCAGCCTACAGGGTATCGAGGCAAGCTAATAACTATGAACTACTGTACTTGTGTCAAGTTCGGAAACTATAAGATTCTAATCTTAGCATTTTTTTTTTCTTGCTCGTGCAATCAGCTTGGATCCGTCAAGATTACTCATTACTTTAGGCGCAAGTGTGAACATGGAAGATTTGTTCCATCACAACACTCCGCTGCATTGGGCTGCCCTTGCCAAAAACCACGCGGTTGCCTCGCTTCTAGTCAATTCAGGGGCCGATATTGAAGCTAAAAATTCTCAGGTACCTTTTCGCACAATTTGTGTTTAGCAAATGTGTCGTCACAGCTCTAGTCAACCCTCGTTTCTCTCTCAAATGTTCCAGAATGAAACGCCGTTGGATATTGCGAAGCAAACGAAACAAACTGTTATAATACGAAAGCTGGAGGAAGTGATTAACGATAAAAATACTGTTCGAACTCGCTGTTGCTGGAGGTTTACTTTCGACAAGGTAATTCCATATCTTTCCTACTCTAGCGTCACGTTGGATTAAAAATTGTATAAGTAACGGAAGTGTATTCACTAACTGCAGCTGCATTTGCAGAAATTTCGGTACTGGGTTATGTTTCTCAGTCCCGGCGTGGCCTTTTATGCGATCGGGATGATTTTCGATTTGAACCTGTTTTACGTTGTCAAAATGGGATTGATTTTTGGCTTCATCACATTAGCTTACACAGTGGGACAGTGAGTACTAACTACAGCTTATAACTATTTCTTTTAAGGGTGCAGTTAACTAATTCCATCGGGGTTTTTTACTTTCAGATTTCTGTTTGACAACAGATTCATTAACATTTTCCCTATGGCCATTTATCTGTCCACTAAATTTTGGATGTACATCACCTGGTTTATGTGGATTATGCCATATATCCTTTTACTAAAAGTTTTTGACATGACAAAATTGTTCGTTTAACGACAATTCCTTGACGTCAACACGTCTAGATCATTTTTCTACGACTGTGTTATTTGTTTTCTCCTCCTTTCCTTTGTGGTATAATTTCATAATGGCCTGGCGTTCCGATCCTGGGATTATTAAGCAAGATAAAGAACAGAGATTTCATGTTAGTTTTCTTTTGTTTACGCTAAACAATATTTAACCGAAAATTAAAATCCGAAACACATCTTGGATCGATGCTCACCCAGACTCTAATCCCCGTTTAACACGAATGCATTTCAGACAATCATCGAGTTAGCCGAGCGTCAAGGATTCGATCCCAATTGGTTCTGCAATACTTGCTTAGTTTGGAAACCCATTCGATCAAAACACTGTTCCTTATGCAATCGATGTGTGGCCAAATTTGACCATCACTGTCCTTGGGTCGGTAACTGCATTGGTAAGACATTTTTAGTCATCACCTACATCACTGTTTTAACTCGTGGCACATAAAAAGGCGTTTTTGTTTAATAAAATTGGCGTTACTTTTACTTAGGTGCGCTGAATCATAAATATTTTGTGGGCTATCTGGTATTTTTGATGGCAATGTTGTTATGGGTTATTTACGGCTGCACAGTTTGTAAGTTTAAATCCGTGTGTTTCAGTTCTTTTTTGCTACATCTTCGCATTGTTTTAAGATCGTAAGTAATCGGATTTTTCTCCTACTTTCAAGTCTGGGAAGTGGAGTGTCACATCCATTTCGTGGAAGAAGGACCAAATTCTCTGGGAAAAATTTTTACGTGCGAATCCTGGGTAGCGTGGGTCGCAGCAAACGCTGCCATGCATGTGATCTGGGTTACAACTCTACTTATGTGTCAGCTTTACCAGGTAAATTTACAAACTGATATAAACGATTCTAAATGATTTTTAAATATGACACGCACAAATCATGTTATTAGATTTCGTGTTTGGCGATGACCACCAACGAGAGGATGAACTGCTCCAGGTATCAACATTTCCGCAAGTCAAAAGCGAGCAGGGTTTCCAGCCCGTTCGAGTAAGTTCACGTTTCTCAGCTTTCGTTCACGTCTTCCGAACTCGCGAAGATAGTAACGATTGTGTCATTTTACGTAGCCGAGGACTGATCCGAAACTTGGTGGATTTTTTTGGATGGAAGTGTTGCGGTTTGTGCCATCCAGACACGACAGATTGGTTGAGCAAACACGAAGTGGATAGCAGCGACGACGATTCAATTCCGTTGGCCCCTCGTCGTGATAATTTTCAATACGTTTAAGGTTACATTTATGGCGTTTTTGGGCTTATGTTGCTTAGGCCTTTCTATTGCCTATTTAACCCAAGTCGTTGTCACGCATTTTTTACAAGTAGAGAGTGGACAATTTGCACATACCTCTTATCTTTGGTAAGGAATGACAAATTGAAGGCATTTATGAGCATAAGCTAATTATCATTCCTTTGGAGAGAAAACCTGTTTGACATCTTGTCTAACATTTTGATGGCAATTTTGAAATATGTGGATTTGAAGGATTTAGTTGAAATCATTCTATTGGAATGGAATGGTCTCGCCACGTATCACAAAATCCTGTAAAAGCGATGATAAATCGGCCATTGGAAATGCAAAACCCAAAATTCAAGTTTCTTTTATCCACTTCATTGTTTTGATTCATTCACCACGATTGTGACACTTATCTGTGATTATATTTGCTTAAATCTGTATAAGAATGAAATAATGTGAGAGGCTGTTATAGCTTTGGTCTCATTAGCGCCTTTTGCAATGTTTTAAAAATGTGTGTAAAGCAATTTAAGCAGCTAGTAATTAGCATGTATTTAATTAGTGACATGCAGCGAATAAATCCATCCCAATGTGTCATGAATTGTACGAAAAGCTTTGATTTCTCATATTGTGTGATATCAATCTAAACTTGAATCTTTATCAACATTCTCGTTATAAGCCTACGGGGATAAACAAAATAATGTTTGTGCTAAGAAATTGAATGACTATATTGTGTGCTTGTGCCAGAATTGGGAAACTGGAGAAAATACGAAAATGGAGTAAAAATGCAATAGAGACTTCAAAAGAGTCCATTGCAAGAAAAAACTTGAGGAGCTGTAATGAGCATTCACATCATTTTGTCTACCCCCCCCCCCCCTATAAATAATACCTGTAGGAAAGACTAAAATGCCTTTCTTTTCAAATCTTATTTCACCAACCATGCATTTTTTTTACTGCAAATTTAATAATCACATTTTAGTTGTGCAAACTCGTGTTGTCTTTTATAAAAACTATTCTTAGATAAATAGGTAAGCAAAGTACCGGGCTTGATGTGAACTCTTAGGGTTGCATGCGTAGGTAAAAAAGTCCTCGCAACATTTGCGCTAGAATCATTTACTTTGTCTCGCATTAACAACGTTTGATTGAACTAACGCGCACACGATATTGTTTTTATTAGCAGTTTGTAAATTTTGTAAATTGCTACTGATTTTATTAAACGCGCCATCCTCATTACGTTCGAGCATATTAGATGTTTTGTTGACGCCCTAATAAAATTAAATGACAAAAGTTCATCTTCCTTGATTCATTTATTGTCCGTAACATCGTTTCATTACACCGATGGCCTATGCACTTTTGAGGGACATCGAGGAACGTGGGAATCGCCTAGCGTTGCGGCATTATCGTCCTACACGTAATAAAACGGTGAATCAATAAGGTATGTCAATTAAAGATGAAGAGTATATTTCGCATCTTCAAAAAGTATTTAGACTATTTTCGAAATTGTCATACTCGTACGCTAGCTCGTAATAGTTAGCAGAACACGTACCATTGCAAGGATAACTTATCAGTCCGTCTATAGCATCCTGCCAGAACTGAGAGAGTCCCGCAGTGGGATTATCAGGAAGAAGTGCACCGAAGTTAATCGGTTGGAAATATTCCAGTCTGTGGCTACATAATCATGGAAAACCAACTCAGTAATGGAGTTGCCGAAAACAGTAAGAGACACAACTACGAACAAACTTACAAGTCTGGGCCAGAGTACATTCCGTATGGGCAGGGATAAAGAGACTCGTAGGTCCGTGCACTGTCAGAACCGTGGATGGCGTAAGCGTTAAATTTAGTTACGTTTGATGGGAAATAATCTTTAGGAATGAAAGCTCGCCCTTCCCAGGTGCTGCCATCGATAGAGGTTTTAAAATCCAGGGGCAAACAATCCTGAAAAGTTATTACATATCGAATCAATAATGGAAGATTGGTCTGGACACCGCGTCTGGTCAATAATGCAAGATATTTCAAGAAACTGCAAACTCACAGCAACGTCTTTGTCACCTCCACCGTTCAACATTAGAAGAAGGTGTTGTCCGTGGCTACAACAACAAATCGGATATTTCACTTTCACAATATGTATAACAGAAACCATCTACAAAAACCAATTCAATCGTATATACTCACGGGCACAATTCAACTTCTAAATACCGATTTTCATCGCCGAGGAAAAATGCTTCGGCAACTAAATACCAGTGAAATATTTTTGTCAGATGGTTAATACATGCGTTGAAGATGCAATATATCCACGTGCTTAAATTCTACATTTAATGGAACACGACATCCACGTGCAGGAATTCTAATGTTCTGTTTTTAGTTTGTGTTCTTTCAGTCTTGTTCCATATTTTGTCAATTATGGATGCTAGTTTTTAAACTATAAGTTAATTGGTGTTAAACAGAAAACTCTGCATAATTTCAACAACTTCATCTTGTCTTACAATTGCATTTTTTTGATATTATAGAAAATGCTAGTAAGTGCATCAAATCACATTATAGAGTTTTACTAATGTTCTTTTTAGTTTGTGTTCTTTTAGTATTGTTCCATATTTTGGCAACTACGGATGCTTATTATTAAACTAAGTTAATTGGTGCTAATCTGCATAACTTCAACAACAACTTCATCTTGTCTTACAATTGCATTTTTTTTTTTTTAATATTATAGAAATTGTTTGTAAGTGCACCAAATCACATTAGCAAATTTGACTAATGTTCTTTTTAGTTTGCGTTCTTTTAGTCTTGTTCCATATTTTGGCAACTACAGATGCTAGTTATTAAACTAAGTTAATTGATGTTAAACTGCATAATCTGCATAATTTCAACAACAACTTCATCTTGATCTTACAGTTGCATTTTTTTATATTATAGAAAATGTTTGTATGTGCACCAAATCACATTAACGAATTTTAAAAAAAGGCAGTAAAAATCTTGGAAAATCAAGGAATTTGATATCTGAAAGAAATCATTTTGGATATTGGAAATATTGATAACGACACCTTCATAATCCCAGAGTGCCCAATACGCTTCGCCGGGTGGTCCATCTGGACCAGGAGGATCATTGAAGAATGGTCCACCAGCCACCAACTCCACATGGGTGCCGTTGCTGCTCAACGAAACTTGGATGGGTGCATGATCAATGGTCTGATTGTCCCAAGTTGTAACAATCGAATATTTAAAGCTTGGAAATTAAGAGCGATATGTATAAGTATAAAGAAGGACGTTTACGAGAACCATTTCAATTTTTTTTGTTATCTCGAGAATTAACTTACTCTTGAGAAGATGCCATATTTAAGTTGCATATCTGGAAGTATATTGATATAGAATATCAAAATTTATGGAAATTTAAATTCTTGCATCTGGATTTACTTCGATAAACAGAAAATATACTTACGACATATGCAACAATGGCAAAAAAATATCGAAGGGCCATGATATTTTTGTGGCGTTTATACAGTGAAAATCTTTCCGAACTATAGTAGCGGTGTAACAAATCGCTAGGCAATTTAACTAAACTTAAAACTTTTATCAAGTTTTTACCAATCGCTATCTTTACAGCTTATCTGATTTCCCCCTCACTATTCATGAGTGCAGAGTGCTTAAACCAGTTTTTGGAGGTGTTCAACCTTTTCTATTAATTCTTACAAGGGCAAATAATTCAACCTCTGGCACATAACTAAAAAATATGTGTGAAATCAAATAATATAAAAATCAAGAAAGCGCTCTAACGGTTGTCCAATAAAGGAATATTTTTAAGTTTTAATAAAATTTCCAAAAGTTTCTGATTAGAAAAGTCTATTTTGATCAGTTATTTTTATCTATATTTTAATTCACCTTGAGTTTTGATTGAAACTTTATATCCTCCAGACTATAAACAATCTGGTACGTGTGCAGTATGTCGCTATATATATAGTTTATAAACATGAAGCTAATCAGTTTTTAATTTTGTTAAATGTTCAAGAATGTATAGTAGATGAATAGTATAAAATACGTTATGTAGGCTACGTATACATATAAATTATATAATTATACATATGTTCAGATGTATATATATATACATCTGAACATATGTATAATTATAATATATATATATATATATATATATATTTTCAAAAAAAAACATAAGCAAACAATCAGAAAACAGTTCAGTATCTTTTTAGATAGGATCACCGACTCAACTATTGCACAACCTATTGCAATTAGATGACTAGGTCGCACCTCTTGATCATACAATATAATAATGCCATATTCTTAATAGTGACTTCATGATGGCTTCACCTGAATATCGTTTAATATCTGAAGAAGATTTGTTACTGTTTCTACTCAGTCATAAAGAGATCACCGAGCAGAATGGAGAATTTAAATTCATCGAAAACCTTCTGGAAAGAGTGGAACCAAAAACGCATTTTTTATCGATCGGAAACGAAACTAAAAGGTAAACAAAATACTATATTAAGAGCATAACTATAATAGCTATAAGTATTGATGTGGGTGAGAGGACCAGACTATAGTGTATGTCCTACGTATATTGCCCATCATAAAATATTATTATATAAAAGTGGGTGTGTCCGGATACACCGTAATATAATGTGGTTTATTTATACATCAGGGTCAGATATATAGTATCCAATAATTGTTGCCATGACAACTACAGCTGATGCCACTGTAAAATTAGCCGAAGAACGTATAAGATAATTGGTAAATCACAAAACTTACCGCAATTAAACGTTCAACGCCACCATATCTGAATGCGATCTCTAATGCGTGTACTACAGTCTCAAGGCCAAAGTTCAAACCATATCAAAATAAATAATTTTACGCCCTACGTTAGAGGCTCAAATGTGCGTAAAACATTAAACCTTTTCATGTGAAATACGGCACTTGATTCCTTTTTGTTTAACTACAATTGTTCATTAATTATTATAGAGATGAGTATCGTATTCAAAACCTTTTAACGTAAAAACTTCAAAATATAAATAATTTGTTTTAGTTTTTAAGGGCCTACAAACAATATATAAGCTGCCATGACTATGATAAAAAAGGTTGAGCCTCACTTTGTGTGCCAGGAGTTTTAAAAAAAAGGTTAAAAATCAATGTTTTAGACTCACTTAAATATCACTGAAATATTTGATAAACTTTCAACAATTTTAAAATTGAGTGACATTTGATGAAACGATATTACAATAAATTTGTAAATACTTGTTCATCAATGTGGAAAAACCCAGAAAATATTCTACAACAAACGGTTTATACTTTTTTCGTTAAAAAAAAAAATGTTTTCTCCAAATCGTTTTCTCAAAAATCTCGATCCTGATTCAAGTGTATTTTCAACCAATCTAGGGATTTTTCAAAATTCCTCATGAATTCAAAATTCAAAATTTTCGATGACGTCTTTGCAATTTACACTTTTTCCAGATATCTACAATGGTGTAAAGATTGCGAATTTGTCAAAGTTAATGAAACGCCAATTCCAAAGGGCATCTTTCCAAACTCCGATCAATGTGCATTGTTCGATATAAAAGTGCAACCAAAAGGATGGGGCCCTGATGATCCAATTTATATCGCTCACGAGGATATCAGAAAAAAGGTCATAATCTAAACTATCACACATTCGTACTTAACATTCTAAATTTATATTTAGTTTGATATTATCTTCAACTAATTCAAATTTTCAGGTGGCCCGTGGTAACTGCATTTTCGAGTGTCCCGATGCACCCTTGCCTCTAGATTTGGTCATTCGAGGTTTCAAGAAGTTCACCGGGGGACCTGGGGATGATGACGATTACACGTCACCAAATGAAACAATTTGGGAGAAATTCTTTTTAAAGGTAAGTGTGTTATTCAATTCAAATCACTGGACTGAAATACTACAATAGCACATCTTTTAACAACAGCCCCTAACCACAGCAGAGTCCTTCGTCGAATTATCAAAAGCCAATGGTGATGCCGCACATTTTAGCGCACGATGGCACAACGGCGAATTTCTGATTTTTGCTGGCTCGAAAAACGTGCATCTCGTGTTTAAAACTAAAGGTAGGTTTTGTGAACGGTTGTATTAAACATTGTTGCACAACAAAAAGTTGATGTAATATTATTTCACCACAGATGATGTTGAAAAGTATACGGAAAGCCGTTTCAACGTAGCTCGCACAGTTGCACATACACTACTGGACTTACTCGAACAAATAGGGACATCTCAAGCAGAAAAGTATAGTTATTTACAAACCGAAATTGGGAAGCTGAAGTACAAAAATATGGTTTACTAATCCGATTTTTTTTAAATTAAAAGATTGTTGAGTTTTCTTCATTACACTAAGATGACATGCAACGCGGAAATACTTCAACCCGATTACATGCACGTGGAACATTTTGGGAAAATGTCCAAGTATGTTTCAACTTATAAGTTATACACTTATTCCAGCACAGTAGAGTGTTCGTTATCAATTACTCTATTACTATATTTGCTCGCAGAACTGAGACTCGCTTCATTGCATGGATGAAGTGCGATTTAGAGAAGGATGACAGCAGCAATCTGTGTGGATTACCACCAGATTTAGGTATAGAGGTAAGGTCCGTCGTGCTTCAATTGCACGGAGGAAAACCTGAAAACCGAGTACGTGTTTCTAACATTAAATCTTCTTGCCGATATTTTGCAAAAGGTTGCATCGGCATTTGGACTCACAGCCGTTGAATACAAACTGGAAAAATTTGCTGAATTTGAGCAAAGAATGACAAACGTAAGTTGACATTTTGAAATCTGGCTACAAACACCAACAAGTGCACACAGGTGCGTTCCATCGTTCTGCACGTGCGTTCTATCGTTCTGCACGTGCGTTCCATCGTTCTGCACGTGCATTTCGTTCCAATATTGATTATTCCGATTTTAACCCCTTCAGATATGAATTAAAAATTGCAAAGAATAAAAATCTGAAATACTTTTTTTAAAATTCATTTTGAGTGCTGATTGCAATAATAAGGTCAGATTTCCAAAATTTTATGTAATTAAAAAGATATTAAGTGGTTACAATTGTGCAACCTAAAATTTCGTTGCAAATAACAACAACAAAAAAATACTTTAATTTTATCTAAAATAACACGCCCAGTAGATAAAGAAGGTCCTACTAACTATTAATCAGCAGAAAAAAGTAAGAAATTGGGCCAGGAAGTAAACAAAGAAACAAAACAAGGCTCTTTTTATGTTCACTGCTGTTTGTAAAATGCTGTTTGTAAAACCTAAAGGCATCCATTTTGAAATGCCTATCAGCTGATTTAATTTTAAAAAGTTCAGCTATTGTGCTTTTATTAGTGGACTTCAACCCTTAAAATTACCATCTAGCATGTTCTTGAGCCAAAAAACATGTCAGGGAGTTTCTATCATAGTTTTCAAGTTGCTGGCTACAATTGTAACCAGTATGAATGAAGGTGTTATGTTTAGGCATTAAAAGGTGATTAAAAGGCAATTGTTTAGCCTAACGCTCGTTTCCAGTCATCAAATAATATAATAATTTCAGAAAAAATAAATCGATTGTTTTAGATAAGGTTTGGATATCACAAAGAGGGATCGGTGTTATATTTTTTGGACAAGCAGCGATCCGTCATTGGCATAATAAAAAGAAAAACAACATGGTAATATATAAAAACGTACTCTTATTTAATGTAGTGAAACTATTTAAAATTAAAATATTAACAAAGTATAATCCTCTATACAGGTATGTAGTAGTAAGAGCGATACGAGAAAAGGCCAAGCATTTAAGTCGTTCTCAAAGACAAGGGCTCGAAAAGGAATTTCTGGCTGATCTCATCAAAAAGGTACGTGATGTCAATCTTTCGCTTTGTCCCTCGTTATCAACTTATATGAGATGAATTTGTATATTTTACGAAAATTAGACGGAATTTCGGCTTCTTGATATTCAAAAATGGATTGGATTAGAAAATGATGAAGTCGTTCAATGGAAGGCAAGTTCATATTCAAAATAATAGACGCGCTTCAAAATTTTTAGATGATACCAGAATTGACAAATGCCTCGATTTCATTAATGTCTACAGAAACTTAGCAATCGTTTTTTGAAGTGGTTATACAACGAAATGAAATGCAAAAGACTCGATAAAGAAGCGCTGGCATCCCAATTTCCAGTCATCTGGTAAGCAAAAATAAATCAAAACTCTTGTATTTGCAAATTAAATACCCCGTTTCTAAAACAGCCTTTTAAATATTATTTCAGGGAAAACTTTCTAACAAATACTAAATGTAGCGATAAAATCCTTACACAATCAGGGTCGTGAACGTGTGATCAAGTTATTTATCAAAACTGGTTTATTAAATGAAACAGCCACTGCTGAAGCACAAAGATCCACATTCCTGTGATTGTGTGTTTAAAGGCAGTAAGAGTTAACTTATTGTTAGATGCATATTTCTTAAACACAACTTTTTATTAAAATTGTCGTTCAAAAGTAATACTGAACTTCAACAAATTTTAAAAATAATAGTTGCAAAGTAGCAAAATATGTTTTGTTTACTTAATTGCATATATATGAAATACAAATTTGTAATAAATGTACATTATCATCCCCACCATCATAAACTATGAGCTCATCGTTCATGGGAGTTTAGTGGTGACATTGAATGGTTTAAAGCCGTTATTTTTATGCTCGATAACGGGATCGATAATTCGTTTTTAACATTTTGATAAAACTATCGATTTCTTCAAACTGCCATCTCATCGCCAAAGTAGGATTGACCTTGGTCAAAGATTTTATTGGGACACCATCGCTGAGCAACGGACGCACCACGTTATTAAGGCAACCGTCTGTTACGTATTTTCTGGTATACAAATCGTAGACGAATCGCACCCAAATCGACTGATCATCGTGTGAAGGTCTCTGGATGTCCTGAAGATATTGTGGAGAAATAACCGGCACGACGAAGTCGCACTGAAAATTGCAATTCATTTTCAATTTATGTAATGATTTTACATTTTGTTAAACCATTTTTGAACGAGTGGATTTTCACAAAACACAATTCTTCCAAATCAAATTATCCGAATTTTGATTATGTCGTTGAACTATTTTACAATTAAAGAAAATCTGAAAAGGAATCTAGAGTCTTTATGACAGTTCCAGATGTCCAATCAACTATTTCTCTTAAATAGATATAGTGATTAGTAGAATCGCTTAAGTCAAAACCCACTCTTCGGTAGTAATTAAGTCCTCCAGTTTTCTTTTGTGCAAACTTTTTCTTTAAGACGAAATATAAGTTCTACAGAATTGAAACTCACGATGGATATGAGCAAAATTTGGTTGTAATTACGCAATAGAAAACTGGAAATTAACCACCAGGATAAAAGTCATTAAAGAACAGCTGATAACAAACTACCTGTTTGAAAAACTTTTCCCAGGAGTCTCTGGGATTTGTCTCAAAATATCCTTTGCCTCGCAACGAGTATTCGGCAATAACTCCAAACTCGGCAATCCAAAACTTTTGCACCAATTCTTGGATGGTATTGTTGAGATCAGCGGAATAAGTCAGCAAAATGACTAACTTCCTCGGTGAATTAACGCACTGGTAAGTTTTAACGGACAGTGTCTGCTTGGACTCGTCGCATCTGTTTTTGATGATCTTGGCGTGGTTTGAAATTATGCAAGCATTAACCAATTCTAAAACTTCCCTCATTGTCGGTTTTACCAAAAGACCGTTCAGATCAAGCTGTTTTTTAAATATTTTTTGAAATTTGAAATTTTCATCGGCCGAATTCAATGCCAATTTATTTATCTGGCCGGACAAGGTATCTTCCGCGATATTTTTAGGCGGAGATAGCGGGCACTTTGATAGTTGGCTTTCCCAAAAATCTAGGAATTCTGCAAACAGACAATACGCTTAATGACGTTTGCAATAACGGACTCTCCTTGCCATCAATTCTTTGCCTCCTTAAATTGATGATACACACCTGAAACAAGATTCTCATCATAGAGCTCTTGTAAGCAGTCCAGTCGTTTTAATTTTGTATGCAGCACAGTCAAAAGATCAGAAAGGGAATAACTTTTTGACTGGGTGCTGCAGCAATTAAGCAGCAGAACTTGGCTAGGCCATAGTCGAAGGACATACGCATCGCCCTCAATTTTCTAAAATAAAATGCATTGCGGCGATCGTTAATTACCCCAAAACTAACCAGTACAAATAATGCAAGCATGTTTCACGAAGAAAAAAGCCAAAAGCCAAAAGCGTTGACACAAATTCTTAGTTTACTTACGAGAAGATCGGAATGGGTAGGTTTACGTTCAACGTAAAGTTCCGAAGCTAACAACTTCCACGTTTCGTGTTGCGGTACAAAATATGTAGAAATCAAGTAACAAATGCTATATGGGACATCTCGCAGTGGAATTTGTTCTCCACGTTGTATCCAGCTTTTCACAGCTGATTCAAGAACATTTCTAGGATCATCCTCATCACAGATACTAGCTTCAGACGAAGCTGGAACAGGACTATTGCTTAGCTCCATTTCTCTATTTTAGGAGAATAACAACATATTACAAGAATGACCAATTGGGCATGCTAAGTTGTTATGATATATAGAAATGAATCCAGATGATCGGTCCACAATTAATTTTTCGACTAGGTAATTTGGCATACTGGTGACATTTGGATACGAATAAGTGTTATCAAGGCCGTATATGTCGTCTCATTTTGGCGGAGATAGGACCCAGAATCTGAGAGTGGACTATTATGGCCATATATTTAGAATCGCTAAGAAAAATATCGCACTTTTAATGCAGAAAAAATGAATTTTTAACTACAAATTCGTACTTTTAATGCCGAATTTTTTTCTAAGTTATAAAATTGCGTTTTTGTGTTAAAAAAAATGAAAGTTTTAACCTTAGAAAAATGGAGCTTTAACATTAGAAAAATGGAGTTTTAACATTAGAAAAATGGAGTTTTAACATTAGAAAAATGGAGTTTTAACCTTAGAAAAATGGAGTTTTAACCTAAGAAAAATGGAGTTTTAACCTAAGAAAAATGGAGTTTTAACCTTAGAAAAATGGAGTTTTAACCTAAGAAAAATGGAGTTTTAACCTTAAAAAAATGGAGTTTTAATCTTAAAAAAATGGAGTTTTAACCTTAGAAAAATGGAGTTTTAATCTTAGAAAAATGGAGTTTTAACCTTAGAAAAATGGAGTTTTAACCTTAAAAAAATGGAGTTTTAACCTTAGAAAAATGGAGTTTTAACATTAGAAAAATGGAGTTTTAATCTTAGAAAAATGGAGTTTTAATCTTAGAAAAATGGAGTTTTAACCTTAGAAAAATGGAGTTTTAACCTTAGAAAAATGGAGTTTTAACCTTAGAAAAATCGCACTTTTTATGCTACAAAAATTTCATTTCTAGAGCAGAAAACTCACACTTTAAATGGAAAAATGCAATTCCCTTTTATGTTTTTATGATCTGGGTTGAAATTGTAAAATTTCTTGGATTTCGGGAAAGGGCGCGGATCTATCCCCAAGATCCCCCACCCACATATACGGCCTTGAGGGTTATAACCCAAAGAAAACATTTCTTAGCATATCGGATGGAAAACAGTGCAACTATTCAAGTTTGATTCAATAGTTTCTGCCCATACACAGCTTAAATATAAGAAAGGCTGACCACCACTGCACTAATATTTTCAGTACAAACTTTAGCAATATGCATAGGAGGAGGGAAATGTACTCTAGACTAGGCAATTAAGTGTGCTCTTGCGCAAGTCTAATTATGGTACGCGATCACTTATTCGAAAACAAGATCGAATCGCCATACAATAGCGATTTAATTATAACGAATCAATGTATAGATACTCACGCTCACAACGAATATACTAGTTACCACAGCAAAGAATTAACTGGATACTTATTCCATTTCAACCGAAAAAGTACGCAGAAAAGTACAGTAAACAGGAGACTAATCTGGCAAGATATACATAATCACGTATGTACGTCAATAAAAAAGGTTTGCGGGGTCATGGAGCGGTTCTTAGAAGGGAGTGGAGAAATAAATTATGATTGGTCGAAGATAGTGAACTTTTCCTAGAAATGAAGTTATGCAATCTGAATATGGGCTTTTAAAAATGGCAGCCAGGCGTTAAAATCCTTCATCCGTGAAATACGTTCCACTTCCGTTATGCGCGGACAATGCGAGATTTATTTTTACTGATTAGTCGATTACGTACTGTACATGAACATGACAGTACATCATTCCCTCACCTTGTTAATTGCAATTAAGACCGAGACAACCTGCTTTTGCGTAACTAACATTGAAATCATTCGATAAAAAATTAGCGTAAACAAACGGCAGAAATTTCACAATCAGCTGTAGGGCGTGGTGCCACATCGCGCAAGCGCATTAGAGCACTTCCGCTAGCAAAACGCACGTTTGTTGTGTCGTCCACGTTAAAATCGTCAACAATCGTTGATAAAATGTCTTTAAATTCAAGTAATTGCGCACAATTGCTATTGAAAGAGTACTTTGGCGAGATAGTAAGCGACGTGGCGAAATGTCTCACGATCAACGGTGCTCAAACGATGGTTAACATCCGTAAACAAACGCAACTTTCAATGAACAAGGTGAGTTTTCTATGTCCAACTTTGTTCATACAAACGATAGATTTCGCTTCACCATTTCTGTTTCAGATATCCGAATCGCTTCGTGTTTTAATCCAACACAACATGGTGACTTTCGCCTTACACAAGAGAGGCTACGTGGAATATGCGTTGGATTTGCAAGCTGTTTTAGGTCTTACGCGTTATCCCAGATATATCAAATGTGCGAAGCAGCTGTAAGTTAACAGTGACCATTATTACATAAATTCTTTGTACGGTGTTCAATTCGAATTATGACAATGCTCTTTTGACCGACAGAAATATGGAACCAGCGGAATTTTTCATTCAGTTAGTTCTCCTCAACGGGCAAATTACGATGAGTGATGTTATCGAACGGGTTATCACCAGGTTGAAGGAAGATCTAACAGGTAGGTTTCCATCGATGAGATCGACTGAGTGCAACGCGCTTATTTTGACAACGACCCGCTTTCTACTCTTATTTAGACAAATCCAAAATTCCCTACAAGTCCATCGTGGAAACCTTCGAAAAGTTAGTCAAACTCCACTTTCTCGTACGTTGCCAGAAGGTCGTGCCCCACGAAATCGGCACTCCGGAACCACAAGTCTCAACTATGGAACTGCCCGAATCAACGATGTATCTGATACCACCGGTGAGTGATTCGAGTTTTAATTCCTTTACCAAACGTTAGGATCAGTGCATAGATTTTGTAACAAACCAGGAATGAATAATAATAAGGCTGAAAACAGGCGTTAGGCTAATTATAATTGCCTTCAATCGCAATTGAGCTTCTTAAAACTGAATTATTTAAAATCAGAATAATCAATATTGGAACGAAATGCACGTGCGGAACGATGGAACGCGCGTGCAGAGCGATGGAACGCACGTGCAGATTGCAATTCTAATCAGATTCATAATTACAGATAAATGACCAGTTACTAGCTGGACATATGGATGCCATGAAGTCCGAGGAAGGTGAGGAGCCAGCCAGGAAGAAAATGCGGCTGGAAGTATCGAATGAGCAGTCTGATGCTGGGATCTATTGGAAAGTGAATTTTGACAGAATTCACCAATATCTTAGGTTGGTATTGTCGTTTTTGATCCTCCATTTTTCAATCTACGCAATGCAATTCAACTCAGTACCCTACAGTCAGCAAATAAATGCCATATGGTAGGGGAGGTCGTACCCAATTTCAGGAGAATGCTCCTACGTCAGTAGCGACTTAGACATCATTGTTAGATTGAATTTCTACTAAATCGGGATAATCGCCAGGAAGGCTATTCTATCTTCTAATCGCATGCAAAAAGAAGGACCAATAGTAAGCATCTGTCTTGGCACGAAGCTCGGTCAAAGATTTGAGTGAGTACGTCTACTCCTAGAGTGGTCGTTAGGAGTTAATACGTGGGAAACAAGATGTGAATTAAGAGAAAGATTAAAACGTTTGAATAACCCCATAGATAACGTTTCGCGTCTGGACCTCAACGTATCCCAATGTAGAGAGTGGAGCATTTCTGTCACACTCGCGGAATGTTGGTAACAAATCTGGCTGCCCTACGCTGGACCATCTCTATATCCTGAATATGAACCATCCTGTGAGGGTTCGAAATAGGAGCAAAAAAAGCACAACTGAAAATGAAACTTTTTAATTCCAAAGGCCTCATCTTTGGTTTTTATTGCATGAATTAACTAAACTCCTTCCTTATTATGTTTTATAGGGACCAACTGATTGTTTCGGCCATTGAAAACCAGATGGGTAAAGATGCGGCTGAAGTGGTCAGATTCATTTGTTACGCAGCTGAAACTGTGACTGATAACTGGGCTGCTCACAGTAACATGGTTTCATTCTACACGATAGCTCAAGAAATGAAGAACTCTGGCAAGGAAATGGAAGTATGTGTGTGTTTAATCCAGGAAACATGTAACAATCCGTTCGGAAGTGTTTATACTTAAATCCTATAATTTAATTTCAGGAGCTGATGCTGAAACAGCATCTTAGCCTTCTGTCTGAGAGCACCAATGGGATCATTACTAAAGAGCAGGATAGTCAGGGTGGAATGTACGTTATCAACTACAGGAACGCTATTATTGAACTCACTTGGGCCACGATTGAATCAATCGTTCAAGAACGTTTCGGATCAAAGTGTCTGCGCATTTTCAGGTATTTCGAGCAATTTTTCGCCCAATCTTCCATATAGAGCCGATCTAAAACATAAGAGCCGATTTTTAAAATATTCAGGCTGATACGAAGTAAGAAATTTGTGGAGATGCAAGAAATCGAACGTTTGGCCATGTTTAACATCAAGGAAACCAAAGAATCTACATACAAATTGATGTCTCAGGATTTCATTCAAATTACAGTAAGTCATTTTTATACGCAAGTTTTAAAACATTTGTTTGAAAAACGAAGCACCATTGTTGACGAGGCTTTTTTTTTTTTTCTTAGGAAATCTCTCAAACTGCTGATCATATACCATCCAAAAGTTTTTATCTTTTTCACATTAAACTGGCTCAGGTAAACTCGAGGTTTACAGTTTGGTCGACATCTACCGAAATCATTTTCAAAGCGCTAACGATGTCGAAATACTTTTATGCAGATTGTCCAAAGCGTATTGGAATGGTGCTACAAGACAATCGGCAATTTGATACAGCGGCGAGACGTAGAACACGAAACTAACAAGAGATTGCTGGACAAACAACGACGCGTCGATGCAATTTTACTTTCGCTACAACAGAGTGGGGCGGATGAAGCTCAGTGGAAAGATGTGAGTTGCGGTGATACTTGTTAGAAATTATTCATTTGAGGCAAACTAAAACTTATCCGATTACTTTCAGGTGGAAGAACTAGTGACTCCCTTAGAGCGTGCTCAGCTAGAGAAGTTTAAGCATAGGTGCAACAAGCTTGAGCTTGGACAAGTTGAAATGGATTCCACTATTTTTGTATTTCAACTGTTTCTAAAGTATTTGAATACAACTGTGTAATTTGTAAACAATAAATATGATTTGAATATTCTTACAAAATATGTTTTTCTTGATTGCCGAGCAAATTAAGCGTAACTTATTGAGCAGTGTTCCTGCCAATACCTAGTTACTTTTTTAAAGATTTATCTCAAAGATCATACTCAACCTAATGGTCTAAGATGGACAGATTTAATTTAATCATGATATGTTAACATGAAATAACAAATTTTTAAGAAACATTTTTTGACATCAACAATTCCCGTGAAATGGTCCTAGAACCACAGTTTGACAAACACAGATGTACAAACTTGTTTTAGCTGCGAGACACTAATGTAGCTCTAATGAACAAACTACACATATTCCAAGTTGTAATGAGATAATTTCATATTTCATATGAGAAATATCACGAGTTAAATGAAAATTTCACAAATTCCATGGGAGCTGTCATCTAGAGTCAATGGCATTCTTTTACTCTCTCTATCATTTATGCCCAATGATATTTCTGGTAATCAACTTGCAAATTTCTCCCCCATCCTTCGTCAGTTCATTATTGAGTGAATTTTTCTGAAAACTCTTCTTGTGTAGATATACTTATAAACAATTGTTTCCAGCTCTTGACAGTGACAATCACTGAATAGTTTTATGGAACAACCTTCATTCTGTTTTGTCATTTTTAACTTGCTCAAGAACTTAAAAGTTGGTAGTTCAGTGCAAATTGTATCTAAAGTTTGTATCAAAGCTTCACTTACCTTGGCTTCGTTATTAAATCATCTGTTCTCGCATCAACGATGTGCTAAGTCGATAGTTCAGAACTTCTGATGATCGACGGAATTGATTAATTTCACACGCACAGTATTTGAAATCCAGACATTTGCGAAGCACAGCTCTTAAACCGAATTAACACTTTTGTAAACTCAACCCGAACTTACATACGATAGTATCCGAAGACGCACAACTTCCAAACACGCTAAAAAATCATAATCTGGATGGAAATTCCAGTACAAACAAAACAACAACACTCAAAATGAACAATGGCGACCGCCAAGAAGCCAACAATACCGCGCGCGACTATGACGCCGCCTATGAAGTGCTTAAATTGTTAAGGCAATACGACGAGTGGCACATTAGTTGTTATTGGTCACTTTTAAGGACCTGCCATGGAAAAGGCGTAAAATCACCATTAATCTATCTCCATATCTATCATTGCAGTGCCTTATTATTCAGCTAATGAAAAACAAATTAATAAATTGATCAGTATGTACAATTTTTACAATTCTTTCGCTTTTTAGACCAATCTTTGCAAATATATCCAAAGTCGAACGCGCTTGGAGAAAATTTTGAATGCTTAATTATATGCTTGCCATTAAACTTTAATGGAATTGTAATAATTGAAAATTATAAAATTACACAAATCTAATGTTTCTCGACGCCAACTTTTTGAGTATTTACTGTAAGGGAATAATAAGTGTATTGCAAATTGCCTGAAGTACAATTACTACATGTACGGTGTAATATATAAATGCCTAATTGCTAGGGAAGTTGAGAGTGATAAAAAATGTACTCTCCAAGTCATAAAAAATTAGAACCCAATAAAAAAAAATCGCAACTTGGTGAAAAATGCTTCGATTTAAATGAAATTTGGCACTTGCATAGAACAATAGTGTAGGAACAAAAATGAATTATAAAATGTGCTGAAAATGTTCTCCGGTGCCCTTTACACACAAATTCGGAGTCAAACGCCCCATTCTTTGATTGACGAATCGATTATACGCCGGTCGAGTTCGATCCAAGTTTTCTTAATTCGTAGTTTCGAGTCTTCGGTATTATTAAT
>JAUJYV010000881.1:0-25772 GCA_033995625.1 Ophyiulus pilosus
ATGTATGCACTATATACATACTTTGTATCCCCAAATGGCAGGTCCAAATACAGCTGATACCAATTGTAATATTATCACACCAAATTGGGCTTCTGTTACATCCATCCTAGATGGAAAATCACATTTTAAATAAGATAAAGAATGATATCGCAAGCACATCCACTTGACCATGAAATCATTTTTCTCTTTCATATTTACCTTCCAAACCTTAGGGTTCCAGATACATACGTTTGCCAGTGAGCGCAATAAAACAAGGCCACCGCTGACATGCATTGAAAAAACATCCAGTCAGGATTTGTTCCCAATTGTACCGCAATGCAAGCTGCCACAGATACAAACACTGGAAAAACACATCAAAACATCTGTTAAATGGAACTATAACAAATCCTTAATTTCCAGTCAGTGTTATTACAGATCTAAGATTGTTACAAGTCCAACATTTGTTTAATACAGGTAGGACCCAGTTTATGCATCTAATTTTCACACTTGCACCTTTTTATGGCTTTGTGGGTGACGTCACCACAAAGTATGTTAATGCCAACACTAGCGTATGATAGTGCTGAGATTAACATAATTTTTCCTCATTTACAGAATGGAATAAAGGAACCCATCCCGAATGAAGGAGTCCTATCTTTATTTCCGCCACTTAAATTTTCAACCCTAAATTATGGCATGCAACCCTTGTGGAACCAGGGTCTTACGTCTACATAAATTACCTGAGGCTTGTTAAAAAAATGAGTTACATCACCGATGACTCATCAGGGTATCTGCATTAGTTTTATTAACACCATGATTATTTAAAATTTTACCTGTAGATATAGAATCACAGCCATGATCAAACAATTCTCCCAGTGGGGTACTTGTGTTTGTTCGACGTGCCTGCTTGCCGTCCACAGCATCTAACGACTGATACACGAACAGTCCAATGGCACAGAGCAAGCATGCCCACCTGGGAACCTGAAAATTTGAAACAGATAAGACAGGAGGCTTGTAAATGCAAGTAACGAGCATTGAAGTAATTTCATAAATTCAGACAAATTTCTACTGGAGTTTTGTTCAAATTTGTATATAAATGACAATGTCAAATACAACATTTCGCAGGGGATATGGGAGAGGTACGTATATCTCCCGCAGCCAGGATCCAGAGGATATATCCATCCATTTCCCCCAAAATGTTATCCTAGATGTGGTACTGAGCACCCATATCCCCCTGGATCCGGGCACGATACAGGGAGACATTAAAATGAAAAGTATCTCCCGTAGGCCAGAATCTAGGGGGATATGTCCTCCCTTTCCCCAAAAATGTTATCATAGATGTACTGATCACCCATGGATCCAGCTTCCCAGGTAGGACACAGGGAGATGTTAAAAATGAAAAGTCAGACTTAGTTGTAGCCAATTTGTATAAGAACTCTCCAAGCAAAAACATGGGTGTTTTTTGGGGATTTCAGGAATGATAGGGGAATAATATCTCTCCCATCCCCTGGATCCAACATTAGAGTGACACATTGTCAGGTTCAAGAGGCATAGAATGGGGAGGGGGAAAGCAAAGTAGCAAAATGGATTTGTTGGATTCAGCTGGTTGGATTATATATTAAACTCATTATTGTTGAAACATGATAACAATAAAACACAATACAAATGTTGTTTTCCAGATATTAGTCTATATTATATATGTGGGGGCGCAAATTTGTGCTTTGCCCTGGGCGCCAAATATCTTGGCTACGCCTCTGGTCAGGTGTACTGTACATACTAAATAGGCATTATTCTCAAATTAGTTCTAGTTAGATATAAGAGAAAGTAGACCTAAAAATACATTAGTTCTCTGAACCCTCTCCTACTCTTATTACGGAAACATCCCGTCTATTGAAAGTTGGAAATGGTCATAGTTCACTTGCTTATCAGCACTGAATAAGATACAATATATGTGATAGGCTCTTGTAACTATAAAAGGCGCACATGAACATACGATCCAGTATTAAATGACGTAAACATTCATTCACGCTAAAATAAAACATTTCTTTTTCTTGAAAAACTTAACGCATTAATATTACATACAAGGTCAATCGTCTAATAATCTACCCGAAATGCACTAGGCAGGTCATGCCACCTCTCAAAACACTTCAACCAATACATGAAGAAGCAAAGCTGATAAGCTGATATTCTGACGTCATAATTAGTATGAGACAAGCCACACATTGCAAGTTTGTTAAATCCGGGTTGATTTAAGACCGGGAAATTTATTCAATAATCCTACATTACATACAGTAGTCATTATAATTTTCTTCATCAGGGCAATTATTTAAATTGTTAAATATGAAAAATTTTGGAATTCATTTGTTATATTTGTGGTGAAAGCCTCACAAGTGCTATCATTGGTGATTTTGCATACAATTGCTTCATTAGCTTGCAATACTGGTAAACATTAAATTATGAAATCACATTACCTTGATACCAAATTAAAATGCGCAACAAAGCAACGCCTTTAAAATTTAAAGCACGTCTTGTTTACAGTCGTCATATGCTGAACTTTCCAAATATTTATGGTGACAGATTTTATTAGTTGCAAAAAAGGTCACTGACTAAAGCAGTTGATGTAAGTAATTAATACAACACCAAAAACTTGTTTGATAAGCTACCTAAAGAGTAATACAAGCTTATTTTGGGATCGTGAAATGACAAAACTGATGATATCAAGTACCGTGAAGGACGTTTGTGAGCAGGATTTAACCATGAAAACGATACGATAAAAACCAGAAATAAGTAATACACTGTTCGGAAGATGATATAGGGTTTTCGAGCTAACCGCCTACTTTTATAAATTATAAACATAGAAATTCACAATAGTACAGTTGTTGTTGCAATGCATGGCTAGTTTAATGCAATATAAAAATAAGGAAATGAAGTTTTGAGAAGGTTAGCCAAAACCGTATGCCATATATTAAAATAAGGAAATTGAAACACAGTCATAAAACTGGTCTGCAAGATGTCAAGAAATTAAATTATATATCTCAAAAAGCACGTAATGCACCGATTTGTATAACGTATTTTCATCACGATAGGTCAATTCTTATGCAAACTGACAAATGACATCTACATATAAGGTAAAGGGACAGGAAACTAGATTTTTATTGCCCTAAGCGTGAACACATGCAATAACACCGTAAACGCTTATATAAATTACCGACAAATATAACGTATTGAAAATGTCTAAAAAACAAGATTTTTACGCTAGGTTGCAATCAACAATTTCCAAAGCTGAATGGATCATTAATAATTCGATCCAGGCAATATCATGTAGGTCAACACAGAAACAATTATGTTCAATACCTTTCCTGTACTTCCAACTAAAAAGGGGGACTTTTAACCAATAATAGCAACGGGTGTATAGAAATTAGCAATTTAAAATCGTGTCTTACCTCCTCCCTCGCATCTGCACTGTAGAAGACAAGAATCAGCGATGTGATAATATTGATGGCTAATCCGGCGATGGTAATTAAATTAGGGGCTAAATTCATAGGTAATTTGCCCACGAGCCAGTTCCAATAAGGTTGCATAAAAGCGTCCATAAAGCTTGCACTGGTGCAATTATACTTGTGCTCACCCAAACGCCTCAGTTGGGCCGAGCTAAGGATTTCTTGCGAGTCGAAAAACATGATTGCAGATTACGAGAAGATCCAAAAAACGTACTTTTGTCAACAAGTCTTAAAAGAACACATTAGGTTGCACATAAACATCGTTTCGTAAAAATTAACAAATGCGAGCACACTTCATGCACGGTCTCCACTTTGCAAATGGTGGATTCATCCAGACACGCAGACAGCAACAGCCCTCTGGTGGTCTTGTTTATCCCAATGTTTACATAACATAATTACGAATTAAAAATTGTCAAAATACCTCCCACTAAATGTATTTCAAGATTATTCATTGATCACGTTGTACTGGGAAACTTGACAATTTCTAAATTTTAAAAAAGGGCATAAATATAAACGCTAATATTTTTAAAACAATAGAACAAGACGGTGTGTCGGTGACAAATGATGACAAACATTCGAGGGGCAGTGATGTGATAGCAACGAATTGCGTATTTCTTTGATTTTCTAGTCATCATTTTTCCCTATGAGTGTTTTAAATAAATTTCATTTTTTATATTACTAATTATTAAAAAAATTTCCAAGGTAGTATAGATTTTGAATATTCCTTTGTTATTTAAAATCTAACCAACTAAATAACATAACGTATATAAGTTTAATTTAATGGCCAAAGCATTTCATAAATTTGAAGCGTGCCTTGGCGTAACGAATTTTCCCCATGCGAGACATTTGCTTGGGTCACACTGCCATTGCCTTTTTCCTAACCATGCAGCAACCGGCAATGGCCAATTTTGTAGAAACTGTGTTATTACAAATGGCGGATTTCTTACAAATAATGTGATTAGATACATACGTCCGTATACCCAGGATTATTTAAGCATTCTAATTCTACGCATTGAGTAAGTACAGATGTCAATTCACCTTCAGATATTGGACTTTGTTGCCTAATGAAAGTAGGATGTTTTAATAAACATGCAAATGATCGTTTTATGATGCCTGGCATTCTATGCAAAATTGATACATTGGACAAGGGAATTCGGTTTAACCCTGAATATTCTGTACAAATATGCCATTAGACCGAGCATTACGCTATAACTTATTTATCCATATATCGTAGCTTTGCATGAACTCTAATGAAGTAAAGTTTTATTACATGTAATGTAATAAAGGACAATTTTTTTTCGCAAATATAAATACACATACGCCGAAATTAATAGGTTCATTTAGGCACATGTTCAACAGTTAGTATCGGTGTTTGAAAGCTTGCTTTAATCCTATATTTCTATTATGGTTAAATAAAAGAAAATAGCTATTCTATATTCCAGAGTTCCTCTTGTACATGTCAGTCAGTTTCAAGGGCTGCATTATATATATATACCACTCCCATCTTCCTTTTATAAATATTTGTTCTAGAACAGATTTTGATCCTTCAAACAAATCTGTCATTAAATCTATATGATTGATATATATTTTTCTAAGCAGAGGAATTTTTTAGCAAACATGATACCAAAAGGATTTCATACTCCTGGCATAATTGACCATGCAACAACGTACTTTCACGTGATGCATGTCATAAAAAACAATGTTTGCAATTAGTAATCCATAAACCAGAGTTTGGCACGTTTTTGTCCTCTTAGTCATCCAATAATAAATGTTAAAAATTTACATTAACGTAGTGTTCACATTTAAGAAATGATACATAATCATTGATATTTTTGATACAGGCTTATAGATGAGACGCCACTTAAAGCGTGTGATCACAGCCAGGAATTTTTGAAGCGATCACACGTTCAAAAAAAATGCAGCCAAAAAGCAGCGTAGACGAATCGTCTGATGATGACTCGGATAGTTTGCGACAGAATAATAACGGTTGTAATAGCGAGAATGCTGGTACTTTAGAAGTAGCCTCTGGAAGTGAAGAGGAAGGCGAAAGTGAGGACTGCAGTGAAAGTGAAAGTGGAAGTGGAAGCGGTGATGACGATAACAACAATGAAGGCAGCAATGCTTCTGATGAGGACGATGGATCCGAAATTGAAGGAGAAGAAGGTTTGTAAGAAATTAATACCTGTGATTATGTCTACTGGAAATACAGGTTCACGTGTAATTTATTAATTTTATCATTCATCAAAAGGCTCTTCAGAGGAGGATAGCGAGATTGGAGACGAGCAATCAAGTCGTGCTATTCCAGATCAGTTTGACAGTGACAACAGTGATGGACAGTCTGATAAATGCCCAATTTGTCTGAGTCACTTTATAAATCAAGAAATAGGAAGTCCTGAAAGTTGCGATCATACATTTTGCTTAGAATGTATATCGGAATGGAGCAGGGTAAGGAAATTTTAGCAGCCACAATTAATCAGTTCATCCAGTGATATTTCTAACTCTTGCTTGAAATTAATGGTTTATTTATTTTGCAGACCATGAACACTTGTCCATCTGATCGACGTGTGTTCACCATGATAAATGTCCGCAGAAGCTTGATTGGAAAAATTATACGTCAAGTAAGTTTTTTGCTCTGTGTGTATGTGTTTTGTAATGCACATTTTACGTAACACTTTTATTCTTGCGTGAAACCAGATTTCGGTGAAAAAACAAAATGCAACAGCTAAAGTCGAGGAAGAAGATCCAACGAATTGTCAGATTTGTGGGCGGTCTGATCGTGAAGATCGCCTTCTCCTCTGTGATGGCTGTGATATGGGATTTCACTTGGACTGCTTGAATTCCCCACTAGCTAATGTTCCTGTCGAAGAGTGGTTTTGTACGGCATGTGCAGCCGAAAATGGTCAAGGTAAATTTTTTAGAATAATTGTAGAAAAATCATTTCTCGTTACAAAAGGTTTATATTTCATGCATATTGTGTCTGGGTTTTTCAGATTTAGCTGAAGAAGTGGACATCGAAGAAGGAGAGGCATTATCTCTCTTAGATGAAGGCCACCCCAACATAGGACTTCCTCACTTGCGACAAAGAACCACTCGCATGCTTCCACGCACCAGGCAGAGCGAGGCAGTGAGAAGAAGAATACAACGAACCAGAGCCACCAGACAAGTGGATGTTGACCAAGTAATGAAACTATTTTATGATTCGGAGTCATGTTAAACGTCCATTTTACACGCATTAGTTCCTTGAAATCTTTCCATAGAATGCTGGTGAAACATTTCCACACGTCTGACTCGGTGCCTTTAGTTTTTTCATTAGTTTTAATACCGTGTTTCAGTAACACAATTTTTGAATTAAATAGTATGTCATCAAATTATCGAAATGGGCAATAATAATCAATGATGATTTATCACATTGGCGAGACAATGCACATCCATTGTTTTTATTATAACGCATAGTCTTGAAATTTGACAGGATCGTGGATCTACCTTTGACAGTAACAAAAGTTAATTTTAATTGGTTGGGCGTGGGGAATGATCACATCACCAGGAAGAGTAAATTAATGATGGAATGTTAATTCAAAAATTATACTGAACAGAGATGAAGCTGACACGTGACTAATGTGTATAAATGGACCATTAACTAGTCTTTGTTAATATTGATCAAAGATGTTACGAAGTCTATTTGAGCAGTTTAATTGCAGGGTGTAACATTGCAATTTTGGACTTGTTTTCAGCCGTCCACATCTAGTACAGATTCTCTAGGAGAACAAATTCGAAGGCGGGCAAGAGTTAGTAAACCAAAAACAACCAAAACGGTAAAAAGGAGAAAAACTGTCAGAAGGCGCAGAAAAACTACTAAAAAAAGAAAAACTGGGACGACCACCAAGCGAAAGTCGAGTTCTACCGGCGAGCCTAAAAAGAAGAAACGAAGGCGCTACAGAAGGAAAAAGGTAAGGTGCTTTTACCCTTTTTCTGGGTTGCAAAAAAAAATGTATGAAAAAAATTCGTTTGGATCAGAAACCCAAATTTCTATTATTGTTCGACAAACAATTGTATTATATGAACTATGGGTACTTTCAAATATATGGTTGAAATGCTATACAGTGGAACCTCGCATAACGAGCATAATTCATTCCGGAGTCTTACTCGTAATGCAAAACACTTGGTACATCAGTACCAATGGCACGAAAAGTTCCATCGCATAATTCGGGGATTCCCCTATCCACGTCACTCGTCATGCGAAACGTCGCTTGTTAAGCGAGTCATTTTTTTACAATTCATATTGCTCGTTATGCGAATCACTCGTTATGCGAGGTGCTCGTTAAGCGAGGTTCCACTGTACTATATATTCTACCTGAAGGTACCACCTAATGTTAGAATGGCAGGTGTAAAATGTGTCTTACCAAAGAAAATGCTATGACTAACATGTGATTTATATCCATCAAACTTTGCAGACAAGGAAAACGGTACGCAAGGTTATTCTCCCAGCAACTCCACAGTCTCGTCTGGCAGAACATCTTGGCGTAAAAAAGATGCTTCCCAATCATTTTCTGCCCGTAATGCAAACGCCTGCTGCATCTCGAACTGCTCATTCACGCAATTCCGAATTCATAGCGCCCTCACTGCGGATCTTTGGTCAGCGGAACGAATTGTATGCCTTCAGCGATGAGTAAGTTTTCCACAAATAATCTCCATATTGGTATATGCGAAAGTCTGTGTTCAGAAATGGTAAATGAAAATCCTTTGCATTTTCCTTCCTTTAGAATTGATGAAGGGGGAGATACTGCCGTACAAAGAGTTGTTCCTGCCCTTAGAAACCGAGTTAGGCTTGGGAAAAGCCTGTCTGCATCCGCTCTCCTCTCTCATCGTCCGGTGGCAAGTGTTCGACGGCCGGTTACTCGGTAAATTTATTTTTTACTGAAGCTTTATATACTTCACTACCTATTACTATTGCTATAAACATAATGATTTTTATTTCAGCATCTCCAGTCAAGTGCCTTTCTCAGCTTCTTCAGAATCTCAATCCTTCGATGTACTGGGAAGTATCCTGAGCGAACAAACCAAGCTTATACTAACTTCCAAAGACATAACCATAAAGAGAGATGGTTCTCTGCGGCCAGCCCAGGTCCCAGCTAGCGCTGTGGGAAGTGCTAGACAACGGCCTGCGGACCCAATGCAAGGAACGCAGAGCAAGAGCGGTGGCAGCCAGAAGGAGAGCTCGTCGTCCAATTTGCCATCTAAGGGAAACGACGATCGGCCATCGAACAGTTCTCATAGTTCTAGTGCCACATCGGAGGACCAGTCCGGTGGCTACCGCTATTCAGATCACAATAAAAGTAGTGGAGAGGACAGCGGGCATGCCAGTTCAAATTACGGAAGAACCAATGCTTCAACAACCAATAAAAAACACGAAAAAAAAGCAGAAAAAGAAGCAAAAAAGCAGTCGGAAGACGAAGATATAGACATTTACAGCGACATAGAGGCTGGCTTTGAAAACGAGGGGGACGACAACACTTTGGACCAGGTCGGAGGATTGGGCGACTTGGGAATGGCAGTTGGAAATTCGCCCATTTCAGATGCAATGACAGACTCGCAACATAACCAAGTGGACAGCGACTGCAATGACAACGTTGGCAATTGCAGCGATGCTGGCAGTGACGACGATTTGGTCATTGACGAAAGCGTAAAGCACGAGGAGGATGCAAGCGACGTGGAGGCATCCGAGAAGAATTTCGAAACGGCGGTTGGAGACGAGTCTGAGGATAATGGCCTTGTCATTGACGAGGTGGAAGAAGCTGAAGATGGAAGCGATGATAATGAGTCTGAGAGGGGGCCAGCGAGTCCTGTCAGCCCCAAACCCACCATGGACGTTGATGACGTTTCTACTTATGAAGACGATTCCAACAAGGCAGACGGTCCTGCTTCAGAGGAACAATACCAGGCCGGCGGCGGTGACGGGACAGAAATCCCTGAAATCGAGTCGTGCTCAGAGTCCGAACAAGCGGAAAAATCTGAAGGCGATAATTTCAATAACACCGCAGACAACCAACAGAGCATGGACAATACGAACGAGGAAAGCGATTGCGAAAATCAAGCTGCAAATGCCGAAGATGATGACGAAGACGAAGAACAGGAGCAGGAAGAAGCCGAAGACGAACAGGAGGAGCAAGAGGAAGAACAAGAAGAAGAGCAGGACGGTCTTCAAGATGAGGAACAGGAGGAAGCTCAGGATGATGAGGAAGCATATGCTGAAAACGAATGCGAGAAAAGCGTCGATGGCGAAAATGCATATGATAACGAGTCGGTGGGAGATGCAGAGGAGGAGCAAAACGAAAATGCCACGGAAGAAGCGGGGGAGGAAGAAGAGGAAGAGGAGGGAGATGTGGATGAGGAAGGCGAGGAAGAAGGGGAACATGACCAAGAAGATGAAAAAGACTCCTATCAGAACGACGAAGAAGTCGATCAATCTTATGATGATGAGAATCAAAACGAAGGGGACGATGCTAGATCTGCCGGTCTGGAAGCGTCAACAGAAGGTCAAGAATCTGGTGCAGAAGGCCATGAATCGGGTGCCGATGAAGGCATTGAACATGACGAGGGAGAGGGCAACATCCTGGAGCAAGAGGAAAACGATGAAAATGCTGCCCCTATTGATACAGATCACAACATGGGAACAGAGTTGTCAGAAGGGGGAATGGAGGGCGCCGAAAGTGAGCAAGCCATTGCTTCTCCTGATGGCGAGTTTCTCCAGCCAAATACTGAAGCAGTTGAAAACGAAATACCCGCCGAGGAAGGGGAGATCGAAGAGAGAGAAAAGGTTCGCCACCACAAGCTCAGAAATGGAGCAAGTAGCAGTGGCTTCCAAGAAGGATCGAGTTCATCGCGGCGCCGCGGTTCGCCCTCGCATTTCAGGAGGAGAAGAGGGTCCAGAGATTACGAAGAAGGCGAGATAGTGGAGGACACGCCGCCTCGCAAATCCAAAGGAAATCGCAAGTCTAGAGCTTCCCGGAACGATAGCCCGGATTATGACACCGTACCCCGCATCAACATTTCGGAGCTCCCGCGCATTCCCAAGATAAAGCGCGACAAGCCCAGCAAGGACAGATCGGAGACTGGCGGTGGGGAAGGGGGCAGTTCTTCAGCCATGACGAGCGGCAATGGTGGAAGTGGGGGCTCTAGTGCCAATGTGAACAATAGTGCGCTCGAAATGAAAAGAACGAGTGTGATGGCTAGGTTGGACACCGGAAGCACGACAGACATTTGCTGGAAGAAGCTTTCTCAAAACACGAAGACGAGGAACTATCGGGATAGCAAGCCCAAGGGGGAACCGAAGCATTTTCGACAGAGGGAAGGCAGGGAAACTAAGGAGTCGAGTGACAAGAGGAGCAATAGCACATCTACAGCACCAATCATCGTCGAAGATTTGAAAAAAAGAGAGACTGAAGCCGAGAAGGAGAAGGAGCGAAAGGAACGAGAACGTGACATCGACTATTACACTAAGAACACGGAGGTGAAAGAGTACCCCAGGAGCAAGGAGAGGTCCCACGATAAACGGTCTAGTTCTAAGCACGAGAAGGACAAGCACAAAGACAAACACCGAGACAAACACAAAAGCGAAAAGCACAAGGAGTACAAGGAGAAACACAAGCATGGGGGCAGCGGCAGACCAAGGGACGCTTCGCTGGAGAAGGTCAAGGAACGGGGATACGAAAAGTACGACAAAATCGTAGCGTCCGAAAAGTTGGACAAGAAGGAAAAGAAGGAGCAGAAAAGGGAAAAGATGAGGAAAGAACTGGAGCGCATCCATAGGGAAGAAAAACACCGGGAGCATAAGAAAAGGGAGAAGGAGAAAGAAAAAGTCATGGCCATCACCAATTTGGCGTTGCCCAGTCGTGAAGCTTCACCCATCGAAATGAAGGAGGTTTATGCCTCTGGTGACAGCATCATTGTCAATGTCAACTTCAGCAGACCGCCCGGCAAAGAGAACGCGTTGAAGGAAACGAAAACCAAGGATGAGAAAGCTCTCAAAATCAAAGATAAGGAGCACGGCGAGGTCAGGGAGCGGAAGAAGCAGCGTTCAATCGACGGTGAGGGCTACCCGAAGGACAAGGTACGCGAGAAATCGTCAAAGAGGAGGGAAATGGACGACCTGAAGAGAGACTCGAAGAGACAGAAGTATGGTCACGACGACCTTAGAATGACTCACAGAGAAATCATAGTGAAGTCGAGGGAGAGCAGGGGTTGGAGTCAGTTTCGTGAAGAGCCCGAAGACCTGCCTCTCTTAGATAACGACCAGAAGTCCATTACTTCTGATGCCTCCATTGTGATAGCCGACGACTCTATGAACGCCGCAGACCTGATGACCGATTCGGACGACGACGTCATAGAAATCGACCCCGGCGCTAGCGTAAATCCCGACAGCCAACCGACAGATGGTCACTACGACGACGCTTCACAGTCGCCGAGTATTGCCAGTGGAGGGGGCGATGACTTCTGCAACTATGATTCCAACTCCAACGATCCGGTACCTTGCTCGCCGCCCAGTCCAGCAGAAGAGAACAGTGCATACGATCCCTTCGAGCCGACCAAGTCACCCAGCCCCATCCTGAGCCCCGAGCCGTCACCCCCAGTGCCACTTGGCAGCGGGAAAGTGGAGAACCCAGAACCACCACCCCTACCGGCACTCCCACCACTACCCCCGGAGCCCGAACCGGACGCGCCGTCGCCTCCGAGCTCCAACTCGGAGGGCGCCTCAGCCAACAGCCTTTTGCAAGCTGTTCCGGCGACTGCTGCGCCCCCACCAGTCAGCTTGTCATTGCCAACTACCCCAGCACCTTCCACCCAGGCGAGTCAATCACGGCCGTCCCCGCAGACCGTTGCTGGAATTACAACCACCAGCAGTTCGGCGACCACACCCCTTGCCCTACCCGTTCAGACCCGCCCGCCACCCTGCATGCCACCTCCCATCTCAATGCCAAATATCAGAGTCCCACCGCCCAATTACATTCCCAGGACAATGCAACCAAATGCTGGATCGCCTCTCAGGCCCATGGGCTGGAGCGTCGGCGCACCAAACCTAATGTTCCCGCCCTCGCAGCAGCAGATCATGCGGGCGACAGGCAACTTCCTGACCCCACCGCCTGCCCTCCCAGGACAGGGTGGCACGGCAAACTCGCAATCTGTGACGCTCACGCAGATCGGAAGTCTGCTGCATTCGCAGGCTGCACAGCTGGCCATGTTATCCAGCGTAAGGCCTCCACCTGCCGGTATGCCCCCACACATTGGAATCCCCACCATTCTCCATGCCCACGGGGCCCTGCCCCAGCAGTTCCCGCAGCAGTTTAACCCGACACAAAATGGGGAAACAAAGCGGCCCCCTCAACAGGACACCACCGAGGTGGTGGACATGGATGTGGACTCTCCCTATTCACCAGGTGACACCCTCGATCCTGCAGATCCCCTCCCACAGGTCGAGAGCCAGAAGGAGCCCGCTATGGACAATTCACGCAGCAGGGATCGGTTCGATTCCCTCTTGGGCTCGGTACAAAGCAGGAAGGAAAACGTGCCAGCCAAAACGCCCGAAAAAGGGGGACACAAGGGCCGCGGGCATGGCGCCAGCGCTTCAAAGGGTTCCGGCAGGCAACGGGACGACAACAGGCGGCGTTCTGAAGCGCAGCGTAAACACATCGTACGCTTCGAAGTGCCAGACAGGCAAGCCAAGGGCAGCATGCGTGGCGGTAAGGACAAGAAGTCCGAGGAGGGCAAGAAGGAAGTGACGGTGAAAATGGACGATGCACAGCTGAAGATCCTCGACGAGCTGCCAAGTTCTGCCGTCGAAATGCAAGTCAAGGAAAAGGTAAATTTCGACTCTCGGTTTCTGAATAGCACTTTTGCATTGCTCGACGAGCAGGCGTAAAACATTGTGCTTTAAATTTTAGTTTTTGAAGAAACTGAACCGACAAGAAAGAGTTATCGAAGAAGTGAAGTTGGCCATAAAACCATACTATAATAGGAGGGAAATCAATAAGGATGAGTATAAGGAAATTCTCAGGAAGTCAGTCCCCAAGGTAGGTTGCTTTCTGAGCTAATTTACCAAATTGAGCATGTATATTTTGGATGCAAGTTGCCGCTGTTTATGGTGAAGTTTTAAACCGACATAAGCAACATCTGTATTGATTGCTGCTAAACCTATTTCCTGCTTACAAAACGTAATTCTTATAAATTTCCATCCCCAATCTTTCTGTAATAGTTGCAATTAATATCTAAGCATATCTCAACGTTTACAGGTTGCACCTTCATACGAATTCGTTCTAATTCCAAACAATATCAATTTCAGATTTGCCATAACAAATCAGGAGAAATAAATCCTGTAAAAATCAAGGCCCTCGTAGAAGGTTATGTAAAGAAATTCAAGTATCAAAGAAAGAGAGAGTCTAAAGTGGGGTCATCAAAGAAGTCGTGAAACAGAGCAAACATTTAATTTGTACAAAATTCAACAACATCTCTCCCAGTGGAGGTCTGCCTATGGACCACAGAAAACCTCGGGAAGGATTCGATCAGCCCCTTGAGCAATTCCGTGACTTTTTGGAATTTCCTAGAAACGGTATGGGACATACAGCTATCGGGCTCTTCGCAACGAGTTGTGCGCTGAAACCCTTGAAAACGACGAATGGATTTTCGCTCGTTTTTGATCAGCAGCGACTTCACTCATCAGTTTCATTTTTAGCATCGTTTTTCTTTAGCTTAGCATGGCACAAAGTTTTGTCTTACAAGTGTAAATTAATGTAACATTTTCAAGGACATACAAAGTAATGAAGGAATTACTACCTCTTTTCTGAACTTTTGCGTTCTCTGCTGCATTATTTCATTGAAGACAAGTAATTTTTGTTCCCGATTTTATAAAAAGATTGCAAAACCAAATTCAAAGGAATTCGTGTGATTATTTTATGCAACTTTTACAAAATAAGAACATAATGAATTATGACGGTTTTGAGTATTCTGTTATAAAAATGGAGTTTCCATCCCAGCAGTATCAGTTCACACAAGAACAAGTTAAGCCATCTATGTTAAAACATGTCTACGGATTGAACTTTCATAGCAGCAAGTACAAAAACATCCTTCCAAGTCTCATTTAAAATAAAATTCACGCCGCTTGGATGTAAGAAAGAATTATTTTATACAGCATTAAAAATGTACTTCCAGATGCGTGGAATCCATTTGAACCCGTGACGAGTTTTTAAATAAGAACCGGATATACTTTCATCGAATTGGAGAAGTAGCAATGTCTAAATCAGGTATCCTTATTCGGCTTACCTTTAAATGTGAGATTCACAAGGAATTTACAGGAGCCTTCCACGGCATTTGGATGATCCGCAATAGCAGTAAAGAACTTTATTAGGTACGCTGCCAACTTCGTAATTATAGTCCCACGTCAATTCATCGCCAGCTCTAATATACCTAATTAAAACATAAAACAGAAATGAATATGAATGTCAAACTATTGACAATCATGGCGCACTACCATAAGGGCACTGCACTAATTTTCACTAAACTACAGTGGGGTAACTGAATTAAGAACTGGTCAAGAATGTAGTTTAAAAAGTTTTGAGAACCATGAAGTACTGTTTGTTCAAAATTGCATTCTTTCTAATGTCATTTGACGTTTTCAGTAAATACAGTCGATTCCGCTTAATCTGGACACATCCGGCGGAGGCGTTTTGTCCCGATTAGGCGGCTGCCCAGAATATGCGAAGTTAAAAAATATATCCTGTCCGGATTTGTTCTTGACAATTTGGCTCTAATAAATGGCTGCCCAGATTAACCAGTGTCCAGATAAAGCGGAATCGACTGTATTTATAAAATGTCAAGGCTCATATGACCAATTTCCACAATATTTTTCCAAAGAGTGAAAATTTTTCTTGAGAATTGGAAAGAAAAAATAGGTGTTTTTGTTTTCGTACGAAGGATTTTTTCCGATTAACGTAAATTTTCCAACGCGGGCAAGACATTCGAGCATAAATTGGTGATTAACACAAAATGAACAACGAAATTAACCAATCAATTACTTACTCGAGAGCGAAGAAAGCTACCCAGGGAAAACGCAAGTCATGAGTATCCACAAATACATTTTGAACAAAGCAGTTTGGTCCACAGCTGTGCTGAAATATTAAAAGTGAAAAAACGAGTCAAAACACTGAAATTATCTACGGTAAAAATCTAGTAAAATATTGCTTACATTTAAATATCTGCCAATATTTCCCAACGACTTTGCATCCATAACGTAACAAAACTCGTCGCCAAAATAACTACGAACACTTGCATGTTTGGGTTTTTTCTCAGGTTCGCCTACCAGTAACAAACAAAATTGAAATTTACATCGGTGACTGTGACATTGTTCTTTACCTTGATATGCAAGATACAAACCAGGATTAAGTGTAGCATTCTTGCTTGATATGTTTTTGTTTCGAGGATCGGGCATTGACCAAAATCGAGATTGTTGTACTCTTGACGATTGTTTTTCTAAAGGAGAAAAAAAGTATTTTGAAATAGTCAAGAAAGCATTGTAATCTAGCAATTCTTTGTAATTTGATCAAAGTTTTGTTTATCGTTTAAAGAACGACTACATCTCCCAACTGACTTAACAATTAAAATGCGTCCAGCTGCCTTAAAAATCAGGAAATTCAGAAAATGCTTTTTTTCTGATTAATGGAAATTTCCCGATGCTGTTAGGTAATTCAAATAAACTGGTATTTAAAACGAATTTAAAACAATTCCAGATTGCTCAGAGTTAATAAAAATGCAAGCACATTTCCCGACTTTTCCGATTTTAAAGGCTAATGGATGCCCTGATTTATGACAAAGATATCTTGTGAATTTATAGTAGGCAATTCCGCTTAAGATGCTTATTAACAAAAAAAAAAAAAAAAAGCGGCCAGTACCATTTTTCCTCTCCGTAGCAACTTGTTCAGAAGAGGATGTTTTGCTCGTTTTACTATTATCATCATCACTTTCAGTATCTTTAATTCAAAACATGAAATATGAAAACCGGAATTACTACCACACATGATTGGTTACACATAGACATTTTTGACAACGCATCTTACCTACAATTACTGGGCTATTTCTATTTACTCTAGGAACACGTTTCATGTTGACTTGCTTCAAATGCTCAAATGCGTTGGACAAGCTCGCAGTTTTTTTCTTGGATGCAAAGGACGAGGAGAACATGCTTTGGCAACTAGCTGATTAAAATTAAGAAAAGACAAAACATTAAAAATATATTTTGATGCCGATATAAAGGTAATTCAAGGAATATATCAAATACGTTATATCACTTACATTCCTCTGATGTTTCCGGTGTACGACTTTCGCTTCTTTTTTCTTTTGGTTTTTCGGTCGGTGCACTTTTATCAGCTAGAGATTGTTTACCAGATTTATCCTCACTCTCTTTCTGCTTTTGGACATTCCTGGAGGAGACACCAGACCTATATTTAGATCCGCACATTGAAAATTTCACAAATGTAATTTTGGATTAGTTTCTGTACCCATCTTTCTCGTGTAGGAGGCAAATTCAATTGTACACAAATGGGTAGTTATACAAAACAATGATGAAATAAATAGTAAAACAGAAATAACAAACGACTGCAACACAAATCTGTACAGATTAAGCCACGAAACTTGCCAACTGTGGTTGCTGTCTTGATCGCTAGTATCTTTTCTCAAAACCAACTTCTTAATTCTGAAAGTGGTGTAAATAAATGCTCGTACTTCTTTGATAAATAGCCACGATAAAGCAATAAAATCGTTTGAAAATCGTTACCTCGTAGAACGATGACGTGGAGCGACAGGGCCGCATTGTGCTTCAAAATCTGAGTCAGACGAATTTCCAATTTGCTTATCTTCGCCCCAGCTGCTATTCACAATTTAATAACGTCATTTTAGAAAAAAATCGCAAATGTAATTTCTCTCGGATTTTTGCATAGTTGACCTCTCACCCGTCGCTTGTCTCCCCTTTATCCTTCTCTCCAACATTTGCTGTTGCTGTTGGGTTTGTTTCCTCTTCACAGTCGGAGACAATTTCTTTCGTGTTAGGTGGATCCTCGTTACTGTCAGAAGAAGTATCGACAACGTCGCTTTCATAGCCTTCTTTCCTGCGTTCTGAAGCCTCGATGTGATCCAATTCGGCCAAATACTCGTCTCCAAATTGAGTTCCATCCTGAAAAGTATGCGAAGGGTACTTGAACATTTGCACTCATTGAAGTTCGTGAAAAAATATTTAGGAAAACAATGTGCAACAATAACAAACCTCGTTTGCGCCTTGCTCTGTTAACAGCTGCCCAGCATATATGCAGATAAACCCTCCTTTGGGAATATCATCGATGCAACGTATTCCCCACCCTCTGTTGGAAAATTTATATCTTGCTGTTAAATATTTGTTTCAAATAATTTAGAAGGGCTAAGTAAACGGTAACATACCTTTTCTCCGTTTTGAAGACTTGAAGTCTTAGCTGCAACCCGTTTTGCACAACCCGATTTACACACTGCGAACTGCACTTGCATCTCTGATTACACTCGTAAATTCTGATGCAAGATAAATTAGCAATAATATGAAATTAGTCATCATGGTGAACGTATTTATGCTAATTGCGATATATTTGTAATTATACAAGTACATCTACCCTGTATATACGGGCTCTGTCAATCTTCTGTGCGTATAACCTTCAGGACTGAACCCGGCAGCTTCTTGGGTCAATTGTTGACAAGCGCATTTACTTGGATCCTATTTTACCCCAAAATTATGGTTTAATTTCGTTCAAAAGCAATCCTATCGGCATCGGTAAGTTTATGCATGAAATTTGATGATAATTTGACAAAAACTTACACTACAATTATTGTCACAGTCGCAGCACAGCAAAAACTCTGGATCCAAATTTAAATTAACTCCTTTGTTTGGGATGCGCTTGGTGGAATATTCCAAGTATTCGGGATATTCCCTCGAAAGACTGTTAACGCCGGAAACACAAATGTTTTCTTTGCCATATGAGATATCTTTAATGTAGCATAACACCTGAAATTATTTGACCAATGTTTATGTCCCGAATATATTCTAGAAACACTTAAGTTACTATAAAACTGAACGAAAGTTCGCAAGACATCAATGCGTGTAACAAAAATCTCTTACCTTTGCAGGAACAAATTCACTAAAAATATGAACGTAACTATCGATGCTGAAGAGATCAATTGTAAGTTTGGATTTAGTCAGAGCAAGATACAAAGAAATCTCGTCCATTGTCCGCAGCCTTCTGCCACACGGGGCACGATAAAAGACCACACGTTTGCTGACGTTCTTATGCCGAACAATATGTCTGGATGAAAAAAAAAACATTTATTTTAAAAAGGAAAAAAACGTATGGTTACAATTGCAAAAGTGAAATTCGCAAAAAGAGGTATTACCTTTCCCACCCATTCAGAATTGGAATTGTTAGTGGGTTGTGTCCTCTTTGCAGTGCTGGGTCATCATTAATATCTCTGAGGCAAAGTGCGGTGCAATTGTGCACAACAAACCGCCGACGTTCATAAGGACAAGTAAAACTGCGCCTTTCCACCGAACCATCAATTTCAACAAATGCTAAAATCATTGAATGAATCGTTTAAATAAAGCAACAATAATTTCGTTACCGGTTTAAGATAAAGAGAGACTTAGACAAAACTATCATACATTTAGATTTCGATTCCGAAGTCTTAACAGGTGTTGTGCTTTTCCTGGCAACATTTAGAGAGGTGTGTTTACGCGCAGTTTGTTTCTTTTCTGGGCTCCCTTCTTCCTCCGATTCTGCAAAACGTACAAGTTTTATTCAACGATGCATTAAGTACATTGAAAATTTAACCACGATGAGCAAATTTTACCATGAACAAGAGCATCTTCCAAAGGTTCGTCTAAACCTCTTGTATATTCCACGTAGGGTGCGCTCTTTTTCTTGGCTACAACAAGATTATGGCGACGAGATCCTTTCCCCGTTAGCCGCACAGCTTCGGCATTGGCCTTTGATAACGGTAACGTAAGAATATTTTCTATTGCAAACAGCAGAAGCAGCACGAAAACGTGACACATACCAATTCGTTATACAAGGGACCAAGACGAGTTGATCCCCTGTAGATCCATTCTGTTCTTTTATCAGCATGAAAATACATCTTCACAAGACTAGCGTCTACTTCCATCACCTTGGCTATCCACCTAATTTCAATTAAAATAATTTTCATGGTTGAAAACATGATATCTTCAATGGAAATTAGGACAAAAACGTAGCACCCCACCATTTGCCATTCCATTCTGTTTTCACAATATGGCTCTTCTGCAATTTCACCATTGGTCTCTGAAAACGACAACGAAAGGCTCGATATTATGCTTTTATACATACAAAATTGAAACCGAGAAATTATGTGAGAAACGTGTTTCTACCTCGGGGTACTGCAGAAGATAATTTCTTATAAATTCCTTCGAATCGGGGTGAATATCTTCCCAGACGTCATGACTAGATTCGCAAACAACTCGAGTTTCGTTATGTTGGACATACTGAGCATATCCATCATCGAAAAAGATTAAATATCTGCAAAAAAAATGGTTGTTACAAAAAGCCAAACAAACAAAAAAACTGCTCATGTTATAAAAATAGAAACAGCAAAATTGCAGTCCTAACCTGTAATTATTCATAACCTTTGGTGGTTCAGCCACTATGCCGGCATACATCGAGTTAGGTGTGGCCCAATATTCATCTTTGTATTGTGCTAGAAAGAATAAAAAATAATTTCTAATAAGATCGTAGACATCTCCCATTCCGTTATGTTCTAAATAAATTACATTAATACCTATAACACGTGTGCCCACTGGAAGTAAAGCTTCGGCAACTTCGTGATAGGCTAACTGCTTCCCTGACATATTTGGCTGGACGAGCTTTTTGCTATCGTATTTAATTTTATACAACTTCTGAAATGAAAATTCCAAGTTGACTTGTCATCACAAAAATGTTTAGCAAATGTCATTTTTAAGCAGCAAGAACATTCTTACTTCATTTGTTGGTGAACTTCGAATTTCAATTATCTTTGCCTTGTACCACACTCCATAAATCGAACCTCTTATAGCGTAAACACTAGATCCGATGGTCAGTTCCCTGAAACGCAAAATTTACCCGATAAAGAATGTACACCTTGTATACCACGGAAATAAAGAACAATAAAAGCATTTTATAACGAGGAAATTACTTTCTAACAAGGTTTCCTACAGGCGGAAGCATGGACGGTTTGCTAATGTTCACCCTGGCCACGGGGATAACATCCATTGAAGTATCCCCTTGCTTCTTTTGGCTTCCTGGGTACTAATTTATGAAGAAATTGATTTGCAAAATATGTATTTACATTTCTGGAGAATAATTATTTAGTATTCTAATTAATACAAAAGTAATAATTTGGCAAAGATGTTAAAATATTAAGTTGTACATATTACCGTAATCCAAATAGGCTGGCAAATTGGAAAATTGCAAAACATATTTAAATAATTAACTAAATCTAAAGTAATATGTTACGTACATTTGGATCACTCACATAGGTTGTTTTCTCAAATGACAGGGGTGGTGTTGGCAGTGTATTTCCTTTTGCAGCTTTAACATTTGCTGATTTTACTGACTGGCTAGAATTTGCTGCAGACCTAAATATCACACATGAGGGTAGTTTAAAAATAAAAGTTTCATTTTTCAGGTACAATATCATTAAGAAAAACTCAACTGCTGAAATAAATTTCAAGGTATTGACAAAGTAAAAAGGAAATTGAAGAGTAACATGCATTGAATAAATGTGGCACTTTGCATTTAATAAATGCTTAAACTTCAAGAGAATTAGGATCTGCAATTCCATTTGCATTCCCAACATAGAATGAAAATTTAGATATAGCTAGATTAGATATAGATATAGATTAGAGAATTAGATATTTAGAATTAGAAGAGAATTAGAAGATTAGATATAGCGGTTATTCAAATACGGAACAAGACCATATTATATTAATGAACACAATCAGAACAAATGAAACATATGTGCCACTGGAGAATACGATAAAAAACCTTTAAACCAGAGCATTTTTTACACCGACCATCAGGGTTTCAATCGTGGGCGCATTTACAATAACTAGCGTGAATAGCAAGGTACAATACCTTGCCTGCATCTGCCTTAAATATGCAGAAGATGTATGGATACGTTTTAGCCGATCATCCAGTTCCGTAAACATTTCAGAAGTGAGCTGAAATTTTTCTGAAAAACAGAGTAAACATTTATAGCACAGGGCTAAATCGAATGGTTTCTTAATCACATTTTATGGAAAAACCTTTTGGTGTTTTACGTACTTGTAACCCCATCCAATTCAGTACTGGCATTGGTAATAGCATCTTGAATTTGGGACTTGACGTCCAGATTTGCCAATGTGTTGGCAATGACGTGATGAATGTTAAAGTTGCATTCATAAGTGCTCTCATCATCAGACTGGGCTTCTTTTTTCTCTACAAAAGAAATGGTTAATAAAACAGATTTCTGATTGGGTGTTTGATTTTTTTGATGACACTTTACAAACATTGCAAGGGTGGGCTCAAATCTGAAAGCAACGTTTACCACAAAAACTAGAAACATCAACTATGTTGAATTCTTAGAAGAAAAAAAAAATAACGATCATACAAATGATGCAATATTAGTAAAATTAAAATTTAAAAATTACAAATGGGTCGTCTAAATTAATTAAATTTCTTCAAAATTGATGCTCAGTTTTTGAATGACTGACCCCTTAGAAAATTGCAATAAGACAAAAAGTTAGCCGAATGAAAGCGATCATCTGACTATTAATATCATATGATATCAATGATCATATTAATAAATGTTTTAAATTCTTATGGTAATATGCAAATGAGATAAACACGTTTCTTTGTAACAACAGCAGCGCCCTCTATGATTGATCATTTCATAAAATAGACAGTTTGAGCATTTCAACGTCTTTATACTTAACTTTAATGGCAAGAAGGTAGGAGCCACGCATTAAACTAACCAAAGAACTAACTAAACGTAATGGGTGCGCATGCGTGGTTCTTCCCTTCCCGCCATTAAAGTTAAAGTCATTATAAAGACGTTGGCTGGCGAAAACTCTAATATTTCCTAATTCCTTCTAATCTTCCTAAATTTAATAAACTCGAACTCCTTGCATGGCTCTCAGTTGTTTTTAATCTTTTCAAGTCTGAATTGATCTTTCTATATCATTCAAAAAGTTACGACGTTCAAGTAAAATTATACAGCAACCACACAAGAACCAATGAAAACTAGACCCGTTTTACCTTTATTGTCGTCGTCATCCACAATAATTTCCATGCAATCCACGTCAGCCTCACTCATTTTCATCTCCAAAATGGGATAAACAAAAAGCAAGGTTTTTTAAAATTACTAAGAAAGTGTATTTGATGTTACCGCTTCTAAACAACAACACAATCGACGCGTAGCAGACGAATGTTCTTATAAGGGGCGTGACCATTGACATAAACGCCACTTGTTTATCGATTAAAGTTTCCTGTTCCAGTTGTTAAGGAGTACAATTTCTGTACAAAAATGACAAAGAATTGCTGAATTTCTAATCGATAAATCGGAGGCGGTTTTCACTAAACAAATCTGTTTAGAGAGGCAAATTGCCCTGGGATATGGGTTAAACTTAGCAAAAGTGATGTTATCCAGCTGACCAGTTTTAATATTAAGATGAACTCATTACGAAACTCGAGTTCTGGAGCTTGTGGATTTGTCTCCGTTTATGTAAATGCCATATTTTAATCTAGGAACTTCTGGCATCAATCATTCATCGGTATGCTGAAATGGACAACACGGCGTGTGTATACAATATATTTGAATTTGCCTGTCTAGATGAGGTATTCATTCCTGTACGAAATACTGCTCGAGTGAAGGTATACAAACAGCTTTTATATATCGTATTGAAATTTGTACTATTTTTTACAAATAATTCACCAGATATAGTGTCATATTCAGAGGGAGATGCTCCTCACGTGTATGGACATTTAACCTTTGACCTAGCTGTTAATTATAAGCGTTGACCTAAGAATGAATAGAGAGATTTAGCCAGCCACGTTAAACGATGATGATCGAGATTGACAGCACTGCCATGTTATAATAATCTCTCGCATGCATATTACAAAATATATATATCCAAATGTGCCAGCAGAATGTACTATTTGTTTTATTTTAATTAGTAGAACCATTGTCATGACAATTAAGTCTGTTTTATTCTAATTATAATATCGAAATTGACGTATATTCATCACATTGATATCAGGCAATAAAAGAATACAAATGCCAGTATGAATATCAAACGTTTCTTCACATAAATAAATATTAAAAGTTGTAAATTGGACCATGAGAAATAAAGTTACAGCATATATAGTTTGGCAACTGTAACGATATAGTTGTTGCATATACTTTAACAAAACAACGATACTTGAGATAACGTGACAGCATTTCACAGTGTTCACTCGGGCTGTGCCAATCTCGACTTCCAATCCAAAACAAATTTCTATATTCACTTGTTTCATCAGATCAAAAAGGCTGATTGTTTGTTTCTCTTTTTGAAAATATATATAATATGAAATATGAAAATAAGAGCTAGACCTTTCACATTGTTTCAATATATATTTTTTTCTTTTAATTAATTGTGAAAACCATTTTTCAAAATATTAGCTATATTTCATACATATGTTGTTCGTTTTGTGAAGGCTTTTTGTTAATTACAGTACACATGCTTCGATGTATCAAAGAAGTTCCTTTTCATTGGTGCCAATAGCGGAAGTTTATATGTATTTCTGCGAAACCCTCTACAGTATCTGCGGGTATTATCAAATAAGGTAAACTCGTTCAATATCAAAATTAATTTCACTAGTTTCAATCATTATAAAGTTAAAACTTTAAATTGCAGGAAGGGCCTTTAATTTTTGTATGCATTGCATCTCATGAGCATTATGTAGCGTTTGCTACAAGGTAAGGAATTTTTAGACGAAAATGTCAGAATCTTTGTTATTTATGTTGATCCATTAATGAATTTCTGTTTCACAACTAACAGTAAAGGTATCGTGGTCATACTTGAACATAACATTAACAATGTTGCCCGTGTGGGAAGATCGGGAACTCCTACAATACCACCACGCTATTTGCATGTTTCACGCGAGCACCAAGGAGCAGCTATATCTGCCTTGAAATGGAATGATTCTGGAACAATTTTATTTATCGCTGATGATAGTGGTAAAATAACTTCAGTTACAGTGAACATACCTTCCAAAAAGGTCAGTTCGAAAATCATATAATAGCATGCGAGGCGAAGGTGAGCAGTGTATATGTGGCATTGTATTATAACACGACATTAAAATAATATACTCAAATTCTACATACAATATCTGCTTTCCATAAATTTTCTTTGAAATTCCAATTTTTTCATAAAAAACAAAACGAGAAAAAGTTGTAACAGGTTTTCCTAGAAAAATGATTTTGCAAACAATTTTTTACAAATATTTATCAAGAAAACATTTTTGAAAAAAACTTAATTCTTTTCGAAGAAAAATAAATTTTCATTGGCACAAAAAAAATTATTTATACTATGAATATTTGTTTTGAATAAATAACACACTGCTCATCATTGAGTCACAAATGTTAAAGTTGAAAAACATAGCAATTTCTTTCTAACTTTTGCACAAATTTTGATGCTGTGGTTGTTGGTTTTTTTCGTTTTATCAATTTGCGTTGATACAGACAAAAACACTTTTTCAAGAATCAACATCTATGATTGCCCAACTGGATTCTAAGATTGTTCAAATGGATTTTGCCAACTATAAACTATTAATATCAACGCTTAAAAACTTTTATTTGTGTGACACACTAAAGGAACAATATTCCCTAATTGGTAGCAAGCCAAGGTAATTTCCATATTTTTTACAGAAGCTAGCTTCCAAAATCATCCAACCAAAAATTTGTAATTATATTTTTATAGAGCTGGAGAATTTGGAGTTTGTTTTTACAATAAATTGGCAAATCAGATGCCTTTCATTTATGCTGCCAGACCAGGTTCTCGTCTATGGGAGGTAAACTATCTGAAATTATCCAGCCTTTTTATGGATATTTTCATTTAATAAAATGTCTTGACATTTGACTATTATATTATCTATTAACCTGCAGGTGGATTATGAAGGAAGCGTCCTGTGTACGCACCAGTTTAAACAAGCCTTA